>JABSMR010016017.1:0-10469 GCA_018902295.1 Dusona sp. PSUC_FEM 10030013 | reverse complement strand
TTTAATGTACATAAACTGGATGACAAGGCCTTTGTCGTTGAGATGGGTCAGTTCGAACGGTAGTCTAAATATTTAGAATACGATCTTGCGACATTGCGATGGCCCCTTATCGATGACCGGGTATCACGAAGAGCTGCAATTTTGCGCTCTTCCTCGCGAGTTTGATAGAGCAGGGTCAACGGCCGATCGGAAATTTCATATATACACTCACTTCGCACACTGAATAAACTACCAATATCAATCTCCTGGTATTCGTTATCGCATGCGATTACGAGTTAAGGATCAATACCGTTTGTTTTCGTTAATAAGAAATAGTCTTGTAATTATTGAAAAATTGTTAAGAAGGAATTGAAAATCAATAGTCTCGTTGAGAATTAACGTATAAAACGTTTTTTCCCTCCTGAATACCGAATCATGGGTAAGATATAATGGTTAACTGTTTCTCAGCTCAGAAAACTTCATTACAATTTTATATAATATTTCTCTGCGTATTTAATCTATGGGCGGTGAACTCTTTTATTTATCGCGATCCATCGTCTATCTATCAAACAAGCAGACATTTATAGAAGTGGTAGGACTATACTTCGTGTGCTATTCTGTATATACTGTGATCGTCTCATAGGTATCACTTGAACAAGTAGTTATCAGACACTACAACTTCACAATTCCAAGACATTTGGAGTTCGGGTCGCTTCCCGAATTCTGAGCCCCGCGATATCGACTTACAGTGCTGACGACCTCAGATAGGCTGCTGAACAATTCATAGCTTCCCGCGAATCGAGTATAGTAGCGATTGCATCGTGTACAAATTATATATGCTACTTACACTCCTTGCATTTTATATGTCACCGATTATATAAAAACACATATAGGACATTGCAAGCTAACTCGGATTTCCAACCAATTGATCAACTTTTTCTTGCAGATTTCTACAGTTTTTAGCGTCTTTTATATTGATTTATCGAAGGGTTATTTCAGTAAGGAGGAAATGTGTATTTTTCTGGAGTATCTGTCATAGAAATGTTTCTAATCAATTATTACAATAAATATATTTATAGAACATGTGTTTTGTAAATAGCTGCTTTTCACCATGCAGCGAAAAAGGGTTGACTGTTTACTCCCATCACATAAAAATATCTTTTGCACTTCTGTTGACGGGCACATTACACCTTTCCCCACTTTCGCTATAAATAAAGACCTCAAGGTACTTAATATTTATCTTTCTGATATAAGCATCTCATCTTGCATCTCATTGTTAAGAATTATACAAGTTGTCCCCGTTTAAATCATAAATACCGTAAATCAAACCAGTTCAAAACCAAATTTTGAATGGAAAGTACCGTTTCCTCATTACCCTTCTTTCTGAGCAGTCATTAATTATTGAAGTTGATTGTTGATGATTAGATATTAAATCTCGAAAGGTAGACCACGAACGCATAGGATCGATCTTGGAAAGCATGAAATTTTCTTTAAACCGATTCTAGACGTCACTTTTCTGTCTTCATTAGATCAGTTCTATGTGCTGTCCGGAAAACAGTTTGTAAGGTAATTTTCTATATGCTCTTAGAGTTAATTTATTAAAAATAGAAAAGTACCGTCGTCGACTTTGTATAGGAAATTTTGTGTTCGACAAAATGGACTCTATACATCTTTGGTCAATGTTTCGTTTTAGAATTTTACAAGAGCATTTACAAGATTATTTTATTCCATTGATGCAAATTTTCAGGCGAAAGTTATCAGTTATGAAATTTATTGTTAATTTTGTTAATCGATGAAGGAGAGTGATCAATTCTTTTCATTATTGTACACCAGAACATTTCAGATATACCAGAGAGTACTAGAATTATACTTAAACGTAATGTCCATATGCGTAAGTATAAGTGAAATAGATTTATGAGTGTGTAGTGTGCATTATATATCCAGATACTTCATACTTGCGAGGTTCTATTTGCGGTTGCGGGAAGTTTCCAACGATCGTGAAAAAATCTCGCGGTAGAGCGTAAACTTTCGCAGCAACGAGAGTCACGAAAGACAAAAAAGAAAGGCTTCAACAATTCTGGAACCTCCTATCTATGTAAATAATTATGTGTAAAGAGAAAGAGAATGTGACGTGGTTCAGAAAAATTTGCAATGAGAACGAGCACGGAATATTTTTTTTCCGCATAACTGCTGCTTTTCTAGAGAGATACTGAGAGCAGATGACAAATATCATAATTACGTCTGACGAAGGCTGAATTATGTATATGTTACATGTTCTCCCAGACTGCGAGACTGTGCACTCTCAGGATTTGTTGCAAGAGTCGCGCGAAAGTGAAGGAGATACGACGAAGATACGAAGAAGATACAACGTCGAGAAATCCCGACGATATTCCTCTACTGACGAAAAGCATGAACATTCATATTCAGAAGAGAATTCAATCAAAATTAGCATCTTTTATTAATGACAATAAAAATATAAAATTTTCGTACGTTTTGCGTAAACCACGTCATTGAAAATGATTTTCTATCTAGTAACACTTTGGGCCAACTAACTTGAATCAGCCCGTTTGTTTTAATAATTTGATCAGTTGTTTATTCAAAGTCTATTTCTATTGGTAGTATTTTTCCTCTTATATGTTTGGGTCTTTTCAGATGCCCGGTACAAGTAAGCCATTATATTGAGTCAGATAAAGTGATGATCGTTCGATATCATCAACAGTGGGCGATATTATTTTAGACTCGAGATTAATCGATTGCGTAGAAAAATTAGTGATGGTAAAAAAAAGTGGGCCACACGTAATTCGAAATCGATTATCGGATTGTAGAAGTGTTTATTATATCTGTGCGGTCGAATTCCTCGTGAATGATTAAAAATCTTATCGCGAAGAAGCTGTTCTTGGTATGGAAACAATAGATTGCTGAATAAAATCAATCTCGCCTGAAGAAATGTAACACAACTTTAGGGTATAATTAGGTATAAGTATATGCCTTATTGCTGATGATTCATTAAGTCCTTACTAATAGTGAGTTCATAAAAATTGGCCTGAAATAACAGGTTTCATCGTTTTCGTCGAATACAATGTTGCAATGGAAAAAAGGCTCATAAAACCTTGCGATAAGAAAAAAGATCCTTGTGTCGACAGAAACTCCAAACATTGCTACAATCTTTTTCAATGGGTCCTCTAGAAAAAAAAAGTATCTGAAACGTCAGGATAAGAGCGCGTGACAGCTCTCCGAGATCCTGTGCGTCATGGACCAAGGGGACACGACAAAGTCCTGTGAAAACTTCTCGTCCTCTGAAACCGCGTTCCGTTGGTCCTTGACGTGTTTCTCGGCTCGTGTGTGAATGTCCGCTTGTTCGTTGGATGCTGCTTCACGGCATTCTTCGTGGGAAAACCAAACAAACATCTTGAATCCACTACGGTCTCAGTAGATGAACTGCATACACACTATATATACTTATAGCACCCTTCAGATATTTTTGATGTTGCGGCGCACCCACATTTATATCTTCAATATTCTTAGTATATCCCCTTTGTTTTTTTTTCTTTTTAGACATTCAATGCATTCAGGTCAGTAAATTCCGTCGCGACGCATTTAGCTCCGAAATTTTTTTGTTTTCCAACTCTTTTATTAACTGGAGTTCAGCACTATTCATATTATCACTGAACTTAAAATTTAAAACTAAAATTTTGTGTTGAAGCACTGAAATTGAAGAAGGCTCTGACGAATTCGGTGCAATCAATTCTAGTCGAAAGTTTTTTTTTATAGAAATCTCCTCATTTTAACAATATTTTTCACGAAGATTCAAGGAAAGTTTTTCAAACCTCTAATCTGTAGCCTATGTTTTTTTTTTTCGTTTAGTGAGATTATGTTCAAAAAGAACCCACTATGTCGCAATTTTCAGATCTTGTAAAAAATCAAGTTGATAATTTAAACCACATAATGCTTGCACATAAAAACTTGAAGTTCTATATTTTGGTGATAATTTTTAAAGGAGTAGTTTATTAGTATTTTTTTAACATTTCATCACCTACACACTTCTTAGGAATAGGTTTTTTTTAAAACTTACCAGAATCTCAATTTTACAAGAGCGTTTTCGTTTTTCAACGTGCACCGATTACGTTACTCGGGACACTTGGTTTCGTGTTAATAGCCTAATCGATTGACGGTCGATTAACACGAACAAAGTGATCTCTTTGGAGGGTTCCATTGCACACGCATACTCCGAGTGCATCAATGAAGAGAACGGAAGAGAGTGAGAGAGACAGAGAGAGAGGGAGAGAGAGAGAGAGATGAAAAAAAGTAGAAAGAGATAAAAAGAGAGTCAGAGCACACGATCAACCCCGAGCTGCTCTCACGCGGTGCTTAATGGACTGTTATTTTGCGCGCCTCTCTCGCACGCGTGTGCAATTACACATTCAATCAGAGAATAATCATCCCGGCCTCGATACATCAGGCCCTCTAACTGGTAATCAAGGTACTCAAGTTCGCTCGTTCCAAGCTCTTTTTCGATCCTTAAATCCCCGCGAATGAATCTATGTGTCTGCCTTGCAGTGTATAAATTGTTGCACGTTTCTCGATAAGGGCTCATCATGAACACGTGACGTTCGGTTTTTCGTTATTTATTAGAGGGACTTGTGCGCTTCTTTAGCCGCTCTCATTGAGAATTCTCCTTTAATTTGTTACGGCTTTTTCTTTTTTAATCCATCCAATCGTCTCTGATGCACCGCTTTATTACCCGATCATATATATACCATAAATGGGCGGACAAGAGGGCGCCACACGATCACAGTAGCGTCAAAAATTGATTTTTAACGATTGGGTTCTATGAGCAGGCGAAGTGATCGTTTTGATTCGAAAGATATACTACAATAACCCCATAGATATATATCATATAACGATTACAGCAAAATGCATTTCACGGATGATTTACAGTCTCCTATACTAGTGCAAGGATCGACCTCAATCTAAATCAAAATTTTTTATACGAAACGTATTCTAGCGAGAGCGTACAGCCTGGCAACGTTCTCACGTGTTGAATTATCGATAAAAGTCTAATCGTATTAATCCCTTTGGCATGTAATCTGAAGTGCCTCGCAATCGCATTCTTTTTGATAAATATACACACGTATCAATAACTTAAAATCAAAAGGGCGTATTGAATTCATTTAAGTAGCTAATGTAATTCATAGACTTTTGACTAAGGCCATTGATATATACAAATGGAAATGTATTTTCACGTCAACACCCCTCGATCTGTTAACGTCGCGAGTTGTTTTATTTATTTTATTTTCCAGACGCCGCCATGAGAAATAAGGTACCAAGAAATAGTGCAGTTATAGAACTGCTGCTATAGCATGCTACGATGTAACAGACTTGTTGGTTGTAACGTGACTGCGCGTATGTGAAAAAGTAAACTGATATATATACATGTATTGTCTGGGTTTGTTTGGGTTTATTGCTTTCAATTCAGGTCAGGTACAGAGCAGCTTGACCTTTTTTCTTTTGCATATAGACCCGATGCAAACAAAAATTTGACCAACATTGAGGCATTGGAATTCATATGAATTTAATTAATATTCAAATACAATAAAATGCAGCGCGTCAAATCGGCTTTTTTATTATCGCAATATTGCGGTCTGTTGATAAATAATTGTATTCCGTCTAGATTATTTTTGTTGAATTGCATTTCATTAAAAATAAATTATATGTTCCATTGATAATTGTGCCATTTTGAATTTCTTCCATATTGGAATGATATTTTATCGCCAAATGAGAAATAAAAGTGGTCGATAAATGTTCGAGTATTATTTCTCGTAAGAAGAGATCGAATAGAAAGTTGTTATGTGGCGAAATATGGCAAACTCACTATTGTTTACAAAATATGTGTTTGTCGCACGATATCACTCCGTATTAGCAAAGAATTCAATCGATCAACTCCGATACAGGATTAGCTCGATTGCTGTATCAGATCGCATGATGAATTCCCAGGGGTCAATGTATATCAAACACGATAATATCGCGTGCTCATTGTTCTTCCCCTCAAAATACGATAATTCGACCTGTTGATTTTTTATATTTTTATTATTATTCCGTTTTTTATATGTAAATACTTTAACCTCAAGTAAAATCATGGTCAAAAAACCCTGACCACTGGAAGTTTCAAGTAAGTACATAAAATTATTGAATCCAACGAAAGACAAACGGAGAAGATTTCGTGCAGATAAAATAAACTACATTAAATTCAAATATATTTTAATAATGTGAATGTAACAGTTCTGGTACAAGTATGGACCTTGCCGAAAAGTTTTCGGCTCTTTTCATTCTCAAGAGTTTTCATTCAACGTATCTCTGAAATGCAAGCCAAATGGGACAAAAAAGAAATACGCAGGATATTGACGACAATTCGTCATCGTTTGAAGCAGTAGTCTGAAAAGTGGGCCTATGCGAACATATTCATTCGGAAGAAAAGATCGATCTTTAAGGGAGCAGGTCGAAAACTCATGGGGCAGCTGGGACCAATCGGTTAACTCTACACAGGTAAAATTTAGAACGCGTCTGGACTTGTAACAATAATAACGAAGTATCAACAACATTGTAGAAATCATCGATCATCCCTGAAGATCTTCCTAATTTCGGTGTTTATTGTTGGCAAGATTGATGACGTTTGCCATGACAGTCTGTACTAAATTGCTTTGAACCAGTTTCTGCTGAAAATCGGTCCATCTATATATACATAGATGTTGAGAGAATTATATATGTCTACGCTTTCACAGTCCAAGAATTAAGTGATGTAATTACCGTAGTTTCGCAAAGAATCCTTTCACGCTGCGATTAATCAGCGAAAAAGTAAATAAAATTTATAGTATTTGCTGATATTGCCCACTGAAATTGACCACAAATCCCGACAAGAAGATCGCCCTCAACTGAGCTCCGAAAGATTTCTTGCTTCCCGATCCCGTAATCCGCGTACGTTCCAGTCTGGCTCTCAGTTGGGCGTCTTAATTTCGTTTTAATGGACGACGATAAAACCGTGATATACACACGATGTCTTTCGCACAGGAAAACAAGGGTACAACGATCACAACATCCCCTATCTATTCTTATATGTCGATAGCGCTATTCAACTGATATCTGATTATGGACATCAGTGGTTCAGTTTAATCTACAACAGAATACTTGTTCTTATTCTTAAGTGCTTATGACGTCAAGTACGGAGACAGGACATTTTTTCACTATTTTCAAGCTAGTTTCCGCAGTAAATTTAAATTTTCAGGTTTTAATCATTTCGATATATATTACGGGGACTCATAGATTTACAACGAATAAATAACAAAGCAATAAATTCATTGCGTCAATTGAAAATGATTAGAACATTATTTACTTCAATAATTTTTTTTGTTCTTTCGTCGAAGCAGAGTTTTTTCGTTTGGATGAATTTGTGCGGGCGATAGCCGCGAGGAAATATTGACTTTCTTCCTGAAAGTGGTTTGCCAGTCGAACAGAGAACGAAATCTCAAAGAATCCCGCTGAACTTCGCATATATCTGCTATATAAATATATAGCACACTCAATATATATTGTCGGACATATATGAATCGATCGACCAAAGTTTGACCAACGTTTGTACATCAAACCTCCCAATTTCGTTCTTAAATTCTGAGTTATTAGCACTCTCTACTTGGGGATTCAGAATTTTTCTTCTATTTCGTCCTAGGTTTCATTCTAGAAATTTTACGTACTTATCAAATTAACAACTCTAAAGATAACTTATTCGCGGTGATTTTATGGTGCGCGTTAATACTACCGTTAGAACTCACAGTCATAGAAAAATGATTTGTAATTTTTTAATAGAAAATGTTCCAACATTTTGAGATATTACGAAAAAACTTGCATTTCTTTATTTTCCCTGAATTGCTCAATTTATTTAAAAAGTAGTAAATCCCTATTTACAGTAAAAATAATGAGAACTTAATGAATTCTAAAATTGAAATCACTCGCACATATGTTTACCGGTGATACTATCTGCATTTTGTAGTGTTTTAATCCGATCTTAAGTTGATTTAGTTTGAATCGAGTGTATTGATATTTACATGTGTAAGGTTCGAGTTTATCGATCTTTTTGTAATTTTTCTTGTAACGTGATTATTTGCAGCAATATATAGATTCAAATTTTTTCTCTTTTTCATTATATCGATCGATGGATATGTGTAATTAATCGCAAGATATTTGTGTACTCTTTGCGTCTCGAATGAGAGGAAGATACGAAAAGTGGAAGAGATCAGCGTGTGTACTATCGTCGTCGCGAAGGAGAGATTAGATTGTCGACAATTGAGCCAAGTGAGCAATGGCGCGACACACTGGTCGAAGAACGCGAATGCAGATAATCCTTCTCTGCCTACACTACTATATTTTTTACGGCTTTTTGACGAGAGGATTCTAAGTGGACGCCACTAAAATATTGGAAAATAAATTTGTTAGATTTATATCTTGACAAGTATCACGCGTTGGCGGTTCAAACTCATCGGATGAACGAGTAAAGAGGGCATGTGCACTTGACTATAGAAGAATCAGTCAATAAAATCATATAATTAATTTAAAAAAACACCCGCGGTCCACCAAAACGGTGTAAAAATAAAACAAAAAAAAAGAAAGATGAAAAAAAAAATTAACTTTCTGAGAATTTTATTGGAATTTGAAAGAGTTTCTACGAATTACTCGCTCGGGTCAATCGAATTAACGCGCGCGCGATCGTCGCAAATTCACAAATATTTAATGTTACTCTCGCGAACGAAGATGTGGGCGCAGCCTGGCACTTTGACGCGCTGTTCGTGCCTTCAGAGTTACGAGCGGACACTGGTAATATATATACTAGAGAATGGAGGAATCTCTGAATGTTCTGAGTGCAAATATTTTTGGCGCCAGGTTTTCCGACTGACGTCTATATATACCTGTACTTATAGCCTTGTCTGCGAGTGCGTGCGTGCATGAGAGTGACGTGCGTACACTGAAAGATGTGCGTCTGTGAGCGAACTAAAAAAAAAAAAATCGTCGTTATACTATGAGATGATCCTTGCGAATGCCAAGAGGATCTCGCGGTCAAGCTCTTCTCCTCACTGTGAGTGCGTATGTGCGAACGACTGTTGACCCAAGAAATTATCGTGCGGGAGTATAACGAGCGTTACGAGACCTTTGTGAGCATATATATTCCTTCTTCGTACGGATCCATTGATGCCGATACGCATACCCATTTTATATGTATGAAAAATATGCCATATAGATATTTATACAGGAAAACTTCGATATAACAACGCTCTTGGCTGTAATTATCCCGGTATATTATGCTTTTCTTCGGCGGTCCTATAAATAAAACTATTTTATTTTTCGCCTACTGCCTTCTGGGGTTTTTTCTCCCAGACTCTTAAAAAGCGATATAACAAAGTTTTCCTGTTTATACATAATACGAGTCAATGTAAAAACGTCCCATGGATGATCTGTCCGAAAATTGATTTTAGAAATCTCGACATTGACGAGAACGGCGGAGCGTGCTTGCATTGTATTTTCAAAGATTGGTATTCCCACCTGCATATCAGATCACATTATCTCCAAAGTATATTTATACACATCTCCTTTGGCTGAATTCTGCGCATGCTAACGATATTTTCGTAATTACCACCGTAAGCTTGGGACAGAATCGAGAATGGATGGATTCGATATTAATCGTTTTGGCTAATTTTACTTATCGATCATTCGGTGATATGAAGATTTAATCTCTATAATCCAAAAATTCTGAATTCTCGAGATTGAGAGAAATATTCCTGGCGTGATTTTTTTAGTATTAAAATAAAATCAGTAAGAATGAAAACGTTTCGATACTAATTTGCCTATTAAATTGTGTTTTAACGTATGCGAAACTTGCGAGAAAAAAACCTGTTCCGTAAAAGTTCGAAGAAACTATCTATAGTAAGTCTACTTAAATCATAGTTTTATATAATGGAGAAAAAAATTCATATTCAAATAAATGTAAGTTACTGTGAAAAAGATCTATTTAATGTGAAGTTCATTGGACCGAGATTTATTGAGCTGAACGAATGGTTTCTGCCTTATTAAATTTTCATGTATTTGAATCGATGTTTTTTTCTTCGTTAAATAAATATCTGTTTAATTGATTTTATTCATATAAATTATATGTTTTGGAAGGGAATTCTTTATGAGTTCATTCATACAAAATATAAAATATACTTAATTTCAATCAGACACATCGAAAAACACTTATCATCCAAATTACTCTTACACGTTCCTCATATCTTTCTTAAAAAAAATTTTGAAACATCATGGCACTTCAATCGGACTTTGTCACCGAGGCTAAGAGATCAGCTGATATACGAATGAATTCTTCTGCCTCGATTCAAGGAAAATTTGCCATTGATAATGAAACGTATTTCTATGGGGTATACATTAGGTTTTTTCCTGTCTTTACTTTTCGA
>JABSMR010016006.1:0-10469 GCA_018902295.1 Dusona sp. PSUC_FEM 10030013 | reverse complement strand
AAAAAAAATTGTTATGAATAATTGTAATAACGAATTTTTTTTTGTTTTTTTCTTACAGTCAAAGCGAAAAAATATTTGTTTAAAATATTGTAGCAAGATTCGTAAAATGAGTGACACTTCAACTTTCAATAAGGCAAAACGATATTGAAAATAAATTCTCAAGTATTTTTTTGTATGTTAAAAAACAACCACAAATGAATAATTATTCGTTTTAATTGCGTATTAACTCTTCGGCTGCACACATATTTTCTGACGGTTTAGCCTACACACTGGTGCGAATTGGCATCAGTCGTTTTTCAAACGCTTTCATATCCGGTTTGAATAGTTAAATTTTAATTTACCGTGAATGATTTTCAAACCTCAAAATGTTTCCAAATTACTATTCATAATTGTTTTGCATAGACTGCGGAAAAAATGCCACATTGGCGGTAGAAATTTGCACTAGCGTGCAGTCGAACCGTTAATTAATTGTTTTTTGGTTTCTCCATTTCCGAAAGCAAAATAGTTTGAAATTATAATCGCTGCCGCGAAGCTTTTTTTCAGTGGTCTATTTACCATCACGCTGCTGTCGTAAATAATAAAGGAAAAGTCAATGAATTTTTCATTTGACAAAATACAATGGTGGAAGATTTTCCGTCTGATTTTAAGCGAAGTTTGTATTAAGTGCCAGAAAGTGGCCCGACCTATTTTCAGTGAAAAATAACCTAAATTCTAACCTCAAGGGACAATCAAGTGAGACAACTCAATCGTATTCAATGATAATGACCTTGAACATTGGGTCGTTGAGAAATCATAAATCAGATGGTGACGAGGGCAAACGTAAACAAAAATGAAAGTGTTGGAACACCAAGACCGGCTTGAAGACCGGATGAAGATGGCTACGAGTCGATGATGATCAGATCTAGTAAATCCTGTCTGTGGTGAGGAGGAAACGAGGCTTTCGGATGGTGAAGGTCACGGTGCAGTGTTTGGTAATAACCAGTCTGTGTTGCGGGAGGGGTAAGGAAGAAAAGGGGGGAGGGGATCCCAGGGTTAAAAATTCCGGAACCCGAGTCCATGGGAGCCCGTATAACAGGCTGTGATGGAAGCGAGAGAGTGATTCCGGAATGACTGTGGTGTAACTGGAATTGAGGAGTCCAGAAGACCAGTTGGAGAGTTGGCTGTGGCCAAGGCGCCACAACAGAAGAGCAACACGGCATATTGCCAGGAACGAACAGACAGGTGTAATAATAGACGTGTAACGAGGAAGCCGGGAGTGATCGAGAGTGGAGTCTGCTCCGGCTCACGAGTCTGGCTGGTTCTGACCAGATATTATAGCATCTCTCCCTTTCCCATTCTTCCTATACATGCTCCTCTTTCCTCCTCCACCACCTCTTCCTCATTCACCAACTCTCCGTCTCACTCCCACCCTGTACTGGTTGGAGATTCATCCATCTTGAGGGTACTTTGACTCTGGCCTGTCTGGGGGACCAGCGAACGAGACGTAGACCCGCGGAACCAGCAGCAGCCGCAGGGAAAGAGAACGAGTCCGAAGAACCTGAAACCAAGACCGGGAAACCAGCTTCCGAGGCAGCATATACTGGGATCAAGAATCTGGGTTTCAAGGAAGATTTGAGTGATGATGGACCTACAGGAGACTAAGAAGAATGGTCAATGATGTAGATGGTTACTTTGCGAGGGTTCAACATGCGAACCGGAAGGTTCAGCAGACGTTGTAGACTAGAAAGAAGGCGAGCCACAACAGTCGACAATACAGGATTAGTGGAGCCTGAAATGGCGGAAGAAGTTATTTGACAACAGTGTTGGTGAGACACAAGTTCATTTAATAATTAGGGAACACCGTTGATAGCGGTTCATAACAGCTGATGCGTTAGGCTCTCGGCCAAATCTGATCAACTTTTGTGCACCCCAGATTCAAGATTTCAAGTTCGAAAGCCATCTCTTCCTTGCCGGAGCATCAGGTATCTCTTCCAGGTGAAGCAAACCCGCCCACAAGCGGAAGTGTTAGAAGCCGAGACGAGGTTCAAGGCGAATGTAGGTTCGAGATGGTTTGTAAGAGAGGAAGAGCAAGGTGGGTTTTGTTGGTGGTTGTAAGGCGTTGGCAAGGTGAGTCGGCTGAACAAGCAACCACCGGACGAGTCTGCCGGGGAGGCCCAAGACTTCTTCTCGTGTCTGGTCTGGGTCTGTGTACACACACGGAGAGCCGGAGGAGGACATAGTTGAGAAGCAGGTTCAGCCGGTCTAACCTGATTCTCAAAGAAACCCACAGCATCAGATTGGACCCACCTCCGTTTGTATTTCAAGTACCCGGTTGATCCGAGTGGTGCCTCGGGAGAGTTGGCTTTAGCTTGGCTGAACGCCCTCGCTGGTTGGGCTTCGGAGCTCTCGTGTGCTCAACGAGAATGAGTTCAAGTTCCGCGGAAGTTCGCGCAACATTACAAAACGGTTGTCCTAAGAAATTGATCTGCAGAAAGGTTAAGTTCATCGGGACTATAGCCTGAATCGTGAACTCTCAAAGATCATCGCTTGATGACGTGTATAAGGGTGAGGGTGGTGGGACATGGTTGGAGGAACTCTGGACAGTCACGTCACGTTTCAAGGTCAAACAAAACGACTTTAAGAGATCTCATTAAGGAGATGGGGAGGGCACTAGTACTTTAGGAAAAAAAGGGGTGAGCATCCACGAGGGACGAGGAACTACGACACATGAAGGGTGTCGAGTGAAGAGAGTGGGTGAACTTGACACGCGGGATATCCGATCGTATCGGTATGATTCTCCAGACTACGAATGTGTATTTCTCTGTGAGTGTATGTGAGTGTGGTCTTATGAGCAACAGAAAAGGACAGTTGTGAGAGTGAGAGTGAGTACAGTGTCTTGTGAAGAGTCCAATGCTGGTACAACGAAAAGATCGAAGGAGGCTGCAAGGTATATGTACTTCACTGGATATATAAGTATACAAAGTTGTCGAGGGACACGTACAAGAGACATGGCCGAGGAGAAGAGGCCGTGAGAGGGCCCGCTATCAGCGGAAGCCAATTAGCACCGCGTTTCGTTCGCGTGTACGAGCGAGAGAGTAATGACCAGATGAAATGGGTAAGGAGTGAGACCTGGACTAGTAAGCAGTGACAGTGAGAGTGAGAAAGCCAGAATACGAAGCTGGATGACGAAAGAGGACGGAGACGATCGACGATAAGAAGAGGGCGGAGAGATCAATCCCGATAGGAAAAATATCCAAGTGTCTCCACGAGTCTCTGAGAGCCGTAGAACCTAAGTGGTATTCGTGAATGAGTGGTTAATCCTTCGACGAGCACTCCGGAGAGACGTAAAAACGATGAATATTCATCGGGACTGTAAGTTCAAACATTTTTCATTCTTCACGACTTTTTTTGCGATGGTTAGAAGTCTCGGCTGGCAACCTTCGGGACGAAACATGGTGAAAGTGCCAAGTCAAAATGTCTTCCAAGTTGAGGACACGCGCTATGAAGTTGAGCCTCAAGAGTAGAGACCTTGAGGTCTTATTTGATCTCGACACTAACGTATTCCCGAAGAGAGAGCACTGAAATTCGAGGTGAGGTAAAAAAGGATCGAACTGTCGCTCAAAATCATCAGGATTACTGAAATTTAATCTCGCGAAAGATTCTGCCTCTAAAAATGCTTCTCGGACCAGCATTACGATTTTCGAATTTATCCTCAAGGCTCTGTATGTAAAGTCTCTGTATGTGAGATAAGTCCTGCGGTCAAGTTGGGAGGATGGAAGGCACCCTATTGCGATGTCGAGAGATTCTCAACGATGTGAAATGGTCGAGGGGGATGCAAAGGACCAGAAGAAAAATATCCACTCACACACACACACACACACACACACACACACAGAGGCAAATACATACATGAAAGTATGGGATCTCGAAAAGGAGGAACATCTTCGCAACAAGGCTTCAGGAGACACGGCCCATCTACCTGCCGCCACCTGCCGCGAGCTCGTAGTCTCCAGCAGGTATCCCAGAATATACTATAGAATGAAAGAAGAAAAAACCGACTCACTACGTTACAAGTCCAGCATTGCACGCGTGTGAAGTTGCAAAAAAAAATAAATATACGATTTTCTTATACTATATTGATCGTTAAAAACAATTCGCTGGCATATAGCAACAAAAGGAACTAAAAATAGCTGGGCTCATCATTATCATCTGTAGATTTTGGTATGAGAATTCATATCAAATGGCACATTCACAATTGTTTATTTACGTGGGACGTTTTGTGGTGCTCAACGTCAACTGGCTGAAAAGGCAGCCATGTTTATTGATGTAGAAAATAAAATAAACAGTACAAAAGTATTTAAAGTCAGTTGGACTGAAAGAAAGTTTGATACACAGATAGTTCAAGATAACCTATAAAAAAGGTAAAACATATTGTACTTACTTCCCGTAGTTGCATTGGGAGATTCGCGTATCGAGATGGATGATGTTTCATCACATTAATGGGAAATGAAAAGGAATGCTAGAGAATAAATATTACGGTTGATGAGAGCCCGGCGGAAATACCGGACAGTGGTGGGATGACGACAGGTTATGATTGCAACTGTTATTGTTGACGATAGTTGTCCCGATGGGACAACACGCGTGTCAACTGCGAGAGAACGTAAACGTTTTGGCCGTTGGTGTAACTCTACAAGTATGATGTACGGGGAAAGGGGGGATGACTACAAACTACCCAGGGACCCTAAGTGTCTTTCCGAATCACATTTCCGCGGCTGTTGTCACCATCGGCCTCCACCGAGGGCCCCGCACTAATATCACTATTCCGATTACGTCTCACACGAAAATTCACCACGATTAAGATCCTGGATCAAGGAATCTGCGGTACGTATTTCAGGAAGTGGTCATCGGTGCCAGAATGTCAAGTAATACGTATGGAGTGGTTTTGACTGACAATGACACTGAATTAGTGGCAGCCAGATTGTCTTATCACTTGGTCGACCAACGCCTTCATCAATGCTGCAGGCTGCCGCAGAATTTGTCCTGAACTGGTCCAATTTTAGTAACAGGTTACGGCAACGTGGTGGAACCTTCAGGACGATCCCAATCAGCTGCCGGATCACTTCTTAGGACATGGACAACACTGGCGAGTCTGATCGCGGATGTACAGGGTTCAACATAAAACCGGCGAACGGGGACGACGTTGCAGTTTATATTGACGGGTTCCTGGACCTTGAACAAGAGAGATAAACCTCTTCAAAACACTATTTCCACACAACGTGCTACGAAAAGGTGAAGCGTCGAACCCGGATTCAGGAAGGTTTCGATGGTGTTCGATTCCAAACGAGAACGAAGCCACGTTTTGAGTCGAATAATGCAAGACCGATTGAAATAGCACAAAACTGACAAATATTGTTGGTGTGAAGTTTCACGATCACTATTTTGTTTACAACCACAAAATGACAGTTTTTTTCGCTTTATTTTTATGTACCCCACCGGCTGTCTTCCCGGTTGTACTTGTTCCGCCGGTGCACTTATGCGGTTCCCGGTTCGCGACCGGTTTTTCGCGAACGCTCTGTTTTCGCCGGAGCTCGCGCGCACACGCACACTCACACACATACACGAACACACACATACACACCCTCACCGGGTAACACTAGCGATGCTTCTGGTGCGCGGACTGAGTTAGTGAGTAGCCCATTAAGCGTCCAAAAGTAGCTCAACACGTCTATTGTTTATCTTTCCCCGTTGTTAATGTTTATTCCCGGGTTTTAGTCCGGATTTACGACGCACTGTTCACCCAAAAGTTTTCATGCGCTTTAAGGAGCGCGAGCAAGGGGACAAGCGAAATCCTCTCGTCTCACGGACCACGGAGTTCTCTTCTCCTCGAGATAGAGGCAACATGGCCGCCTCCCAGCATCCAGCAGCAATCCGCCTCCCCCTTTCTCTCTTACTCCATCTCTCGCTCTCTCTCTGTTTCTCTCTCTCCTTTTTTCTCTTTCTTCTCCACTCCGCCTCCTCCTCGGCCTTCGAAAGATCTTCTCCTTCTTCCTCTCCAAGAGTTTGCCTGTCTCCTCGTTCCTTCTCGGTCTCGCTCCTTCGTTCGAGGCTTGCCGATCCTTCGGTCCTGCTTTAATGCTATCTCGTACTCCGCCAAGGCGCAACACTGCTTCAGTCCGTTAAGACCTCTCCTTCTCACTAACGCCGGGTACCTGATCTCCGTCTCACCTACAGCCTCCCTCGCGCCAGTCTCTTCTCCTTCTCACTGCCCCACTCAAATCCTCGTCTATCCTTTTCTACCGCGCTCTCCCTTTCGCTTGGCTTACCTGTGATCTCTCTTACGCCCCCTTAAGTCGACGGATAGCTCTCTCGCTCCGTCTTTTTCTCCCACCGTCGCTTTGTCTTTATTCCTCCACCTTGATCACTGCCCAGAGTCTATCTTGCGTCACGGTCCCACCCGCAGTGCTCGATCACCCCCTCCTCACCTCCCTCAATTGTACATTCTTTCGTCTCACTCTTCCGCCACCAATGTTCCGTCCTGGACTCTCTTGTGGATAATTCCATGCCTTCATCCTTCCACGGCTTCGATCACTTCAGCGGACACTTCAACGTATCTTCTTTTGCACTCGCACCTGTATACTCTTAGCTTGAACCACGCGGATGTCATTTCATCTTGCTCTTTGTCCATCGCACTCCTGTGCACGCCGGACCCTCCAGCTCGCTCCATCAAGATCTGCCGTCTCATTCTAGCCGACCACATTGGCACAGGCTATCTTTTACCTGCAGAGTCGTCTTGTCTCCATCCACCAAACAGTTGTCTTCGTCGAACACCAGCAAGTCTCCATCGCACCGTTCTCATCTACGCTCTTCTATCTTTCTCTGCTATGCACCCCCTCTAGTCCACTGGTCCAGCATGCGCGTCAGCCGAATGTAGCCTGCGCAGACCGAAGGTCCGTGGTTGAGAACCTCTGCAGAGGCCTCTTCTTAGCTGCGCTGATGGCGAAGAAGTAGAAGGAGCTTCTTATACGCGCCAGCGGGAGGATCAACGACGCGCAGGTAGCGGAGCAAAGAGGACAGAAGAGGTGAAGGTGTACACATGTATAGCCAAGAGATTGGTAGAAATGAGTGCGTTCATTGGGAAACTGAGAAGAGAGACAGGAGCGATAAAGATAAAGAAGAATCGTTCGGCCGAGTGGGTTTGAGCAGGAGAGGCCAACGCATGAGGCGAATGAGTGGATGAGAGAGTGAGATGGTTCAGTGAACACGAAAAAAGAACGGGGAATATTGGGTCCGGTGAGAGGACCGATACAAACATAGCATCGAGTCATCAGCAGGACCCTGGCCACCCGGCATTATCGTTCCGTCATTGTGCGTCCTCCTTTCTCCCAAAGCGGCTACGCGTTCTCCTTCATTTCTACCTGTTGCTGCTTCTGACCAAAGCCTCTCTACTTTACTCTCTCGCTCTCTTTCTTTCTCTACCACTGCGATGTTCCATTCTCATCATCTCGCCATCTTCGGTTGAGGAACATCTCAAGCGGAGAGTTTCTTGGGTGTGAGGGAGAGGGCAATCAGGTAAAGAAAGACGAAAAACGTGGCGTCAGGCCATCGAGACTTTGCAGGCTAGGTGAGGTGGAAGTTAGAGAAAGGGAATGATTCTGGAGAAGCTCATGAAGGAGATGATGACGATGGAGAAGAAGATGATGATGAAGGAGAAGAAGAAGAAGAAAACTGAGGGGGACGCTGAAGGGATAGACTTGGCGGATCAAGGGAGAGGGTTGCCTTACTCGGACTGTGCGTGAAGCCACAGCTCGTGGAGATTAAAAAGAAGACTGGAAAAGAAGCACCGATGGAATTAAAAGAAGACGAAGAAAAAAAGGGGAAGGTGGAGTGGTAGCGGGAGTGAGAGTGAACGAGAGGAACCGGCGACTGAGAGTGAGAGGGAAAGAGGGAAGGGACTCGTGAAAAATGGGTATCCATGTGAGAGAGAAAGAGAGAGTAGAGCGGATAGCCTCGAGTTATGCCGACCTAATGCGGACCCTCCTCAGAAAAGCATCCAAACGATATAACCCGACCACGCATGGTCTCGGCTTCTTCAGTACATGTCTTTTCTGTATGTGTACCCTCTCACATTGAAACTCAACTGACGTGGATCCTACATATGAAAATGTGGACATGAAGAGCGTGGAAAATTTTTAATTGGAGGGAAGGTGATAGTAACTGCCACGTCTCCGGTCCAATTCATGTTCACTCAAATCTGATGAGGTCGAATTTAGTCAGCCGTAATTGGAGGACTTCATCCGGAAAAATAGCTATCTTTATAAATGTTCAATAATTTTATTTGTCCCTTGATCTTGTCCCATGACCTTTTAGTGAAACTTTGTGCAGGATATGAGAAACTATAGCATTTAAGCGAAAGAAAAATGTTGTTTTGATGAAGATGACCTTGATCCTTTTCTCCCTCCTCGGTCATGACGATATCCAGTTACATCTCGATTGATGACCGCCACAAATGAGTTCTCAAGGTCAAGGTACAACGCGGTTTTGTCTCCTGCGTCTGCGGTCACACTCCGGAGGAAAATGGACGAGATGATCGAGGATCTCATGTTTTTATTACTTTTTCGAGTCTTACAAGTTGGACATCAATATGGGCTCGTGTTACGCCGGTACTTTGGACAGCACGAAGTCGGTAGGAAGGAGAAAATTGGCAGAGAATTGAGGAGGAGAGTAATTTATGTTCTGGACATTAGTCTTCAGGAAGAATTTTTGATGCCGAGAAAGAGAGAAAGAGAGAGAGTGTGAGTGAGGCTCAAATTAAAGATGGCGTAAGAGAAAGAGAGATCATCGTGCTGTGTTCTTTCGTCTAAGACAAGTGTTCCAAATGGTCGATACGCGGTATGCGAAATGTGTGACGCAACAAAAACCCAACGATTATCGGCCATTCTCGTATCAATAAATGCCTCGGCCTTAACGTCGTTCATGTAACTTCCATACTGTAATATTATAACCTTTGCAATTTACACCATCGCTTCGTACTCCGCGTCCATAATCTAGCAGCCTTTTCAATTTTTTTTTCTCCCAATTTTTTTCTCCACAACTACGAGAACTGTCTCTCCGCGTCGTTACGGGCACTGCTTAACTTCACTTCTTTTTCTTCCTCTATGACATCTACCGTCGATTTATTTCCTTCTGCATATTAAGTGGACCTCGATGCGTGGGTGGGTCGAGTCCGTAGCAAGTGTTCAATTTATAAACTATTTATAAGTAGATTTATTTATTCTTGTGTTGCGCCGTTGCTTTTTTTTGTTTTTTTTTTCATTCACTGTATCTGGAGAAAGTTCGCGTTTGTTGAGTAATCCACAGCCCGGCTGTCATCATCGTCCATTAGATTAGCGTTCCGCTCAATGATTGCGTCGCCTTATCGAAATCATTATAAAATACACTCCAGGGAAACTTGTCTGCGTGGTAAAAATGTTTTTCTCAATTTTACGATTTATCATTAATTATTTACTCTCCGGAGTTGAGTCCAGCGACACGCTCGTTGAGTTGAAGGGACGTTCCATTTTATGCTCTAATGTTCGCAGTTGGGAGAGAGTCCGACGCTTTTTTAGGGATCAAGGCTCCCTTGAGACCCAAAAGAGATTAGGACCCTTGGCAGGGCGAAAATAGATTCCGCTTCAAGTTGGAACTAGAAAATAACAAATCCAAGAAAAATGCACTACTCTCAATCACTTATGCGTGGTTCTACTGTACATGCCCTTAAAGGGTAAACGAAGAGGGGGTTTATCCCCCTTGAATGTCTTGAGCAATTAGACACCGCTTTTCGACTAATTAGTTGCGGACGCTATACGAGATTGTGTCCTCAGCTTGATTCGCGATGTAACAAATGACCAGCAGGCGAGTCCTCAACTTTCATGGCTCATCTTCCGATTCCTGTGGTGTCAGGCTCATCTTCCTAGTCATCTTAAAGTGACTCGTCCATGGTCCTCCTCATTCAGACTGAAAATAATCACCCCATTAGTGCACCAAGGTCAAATACAGTATGTTTCTTGAATTCAATTTTTTATCGATTTTTTTACTCATTATATTGGCAGAGAACTTCAGCATTCTCCAAAATAGGAGCGATGCTGTTTCAAGGATGCACACAGTTTAATAATGACCATAACAGCATTGTATAAGTGCCTCAAATTACCTTATAAAATGATAGAAATAAATAATCTTTTCAAAAAGTAATTTAACCCGTCAGTGATCGGGCTATGAGACTTTTTCTTACACTCTTCTATTGAAACGATGAGTAATTAAAAATCTCATGGCACAAGCATCTGAAAATTTGTATATCTTCTTCAAATTTATTCTCCTGCATGCTGTTAGTTAATAAAAATAGAATAGTTAAAAAATAGAATAGAATAGAATAGTTAAAAAAAATGTTTTTCTTTTTTTCCTTTGCAGCATCAATTATTGTTGTACTTACGGTTTTTAAGAAATAAAAATGTTCA
>JABSMR010015995.1:0-10471 GCA_018902295.1 Dusona sp. PSUC_FEM 10030013 | reverse complement strand
AATTATTTCATTCGGTACAACAAGCATTAACACAAGTATATCTAGGCTTGCATTGCTTGTACCCAGGTAGCAATTTTAAAAAAGTTATGCGAAAGATATCTAAAGGATGTCTAATGTCCGTCCGAAAGGTATCCGTTAGTTAACAGTTGTCTAAAAGTTATCTTTAGGACAACTCTTAACTAACGGATACCTTTCGGACGGACATTAGGTATCCTTAAGATATCTTTCGCATAACTTTTTTAAAATTGCTACCTGGGTAGTGATATATATATCCACAGTTCCCCGCCAGCTCTTCGCTAGGCGGTTAGTTGTTTTCTTTTCTCTCAACCGGTCGCGGCCAGGCGGCGGTCCGCGGCATCAAACGGTGGTTTTTCACAATATAAAAAAAAATATTGGTCTCCGCACCACAGCAGCAGCGACCCATGACCCATGACTTACGCCGACTACACTCTTTTACGAACTAGTGTAAGAAGTAAGAAGAATACAATTGTTAGTATTGACAATTGCCTTGACACGATCGACACGATATATATTTGGTTGAAATATGCAATCGACGACAAGTCTAGTTGTTAGTAGGCTATGTGGACTGTCTCGCATCTGTTTTTATATTAGTTGTTAAAAGGATTAAAATATAGCATATACCTCTGTGTAACGATGAATTTGGTTGACTGTGTAATTGATGAGATCGCGCTTGAAGGTTTAGACGGTATAACACTAGAAGGTTTGTGTTGATTTTTTTTTCTTTCTGGATTGGAATTTGAAATTTGAGGCTATTCCAACATTATCTATTGTAGCATTATGGGATCGAATAGCATTGAGATTTCATGAAAAAGTTGTATTGTCCCAACAATTGAAAGAGCAAATATGGCACGTGTGCTTGGAAGTCAGACAACTATCATTTTTCCTGCTGGAAAAGGAGAGAGAGAAGTTAATTATTTTCGATCGTTACGAATTTGTAGATCCGGATCTTGGAATAATTCTTGAATCGGTAAGTCTATCGCCGTGGCGTAAAATACACGAATGTAATTGAAAATTCAATTATTTTGAAGAAATTTTCAATAACTATGAGAATGATATAAAAGTAGAGTTGTTTGTACAAGTTTTGGAATTATTCAATTTTGTAAGCGAGCGGTCGTTGTTGATTGAACTTTCTCAGGAGGAAGCGCCGGACGATATTTACGAGCATTGCGCGATCGACGATCGGAAGAATGGAATAAGGGGCTCTTGTTCGACGTATTATACTCGTAAAGATGCGAGCGATAATGTGCGTGATTTAAGAGTAGAAGAGGCGGAAAAAAAGTATGGAAGAAAATTGGTAATAGTCGCGTCTCAAGCGGCTAGACAGAACGCTCTGATGGACAAGTCGGTGAGTCCGATTCTGGAACTTACCGCGATACAGTACTGTTTCCTAGAAAGAGTCGGCAGATCCCGATATCACGGCGAAGTGACCCAAGGAAAATTAAGTCTGAGCCTGCTGAAAGAAGATCCAAGCTCGTTATTCTATCATAGAAAATTCTTGTTGCGACACAAACTGGTGACTAAACAGATGCATCATCAAAAGAGCAACGGCCAAGGTTTTAGCGGAAGTTTGTTGCACTTGCCCCGATTTTACGTCGAGAGAAAGCCCAAAGTCATATTTCTCGCTGAAAGAATTATCGAAATATTAAAATCGCGTCCTAATCAAGTTGCCGAGTATACCGAGATTAAGAAGGAATTGGGCATAAAGAATTCGATTAAAAAGTTGTTTAAAACATCTTTTTTTCAAAAAGTCATCAAGACCGATCTGGTAAGCCGCGGCTTAATTCTTATACTTTTCCATCTTTTATTATTATTGTATTATTTTGAGAAAAAAATGAAATAAAGAATAATTTGGTACGGTTGATAGGTTGTTCCCTGGCGAAGTCTTTATCCAAAAGCTACCGACGCCGAATGGCAATGCAAAAACAATACATCTAAGGAGAAAACATTGAGGGTGGTTCAGCTCGTAGATTCAAACGTGGAAATAAGCGATTTGTGGAAGGACGAATTTTTTGTAATCGAGGACGAAGATCCTTACGGTAAGAATCCTTACGGTAGAAACAACTCTGTAAATTGTCGTCGGGCGGTATATTTATATATAAATGTGCTTGTCACGAATCTCGCTGCCGCGACTATTAGTTATTCTAGAAGAGAGAATAATATATATATGAAATAATGTCTATTTGAACTGAATTGTAGAGTTGGATATTTGTCGTCAAGAGTACTCGGTATCATTTTTGAGACAAGCAAACGCAATGATCGAAGCGAGCGAGAACGAAGGTCTGAGTCAAACGGAACTGGCGATAAAAATGGGATTACCGAATTTACAGTCACGATCGATTATTCGTAATTTATTAAAAATGAATATAATCGTAATGTATATGCACGACATGGGACGTCAGCGTGTAACCAAGTACGTATCCCGAAAATTCCAGAACGGAACTCGTATAAAACAATTTGAGCGTGAAATGTCGAAAATGAAGGAATTTACGAAGTTCGAGATCGAAAAGCAGCCTGCTAATGGGAACGAAAAAATATCAAAGTTGTCGGACGATAACGATTCATCCATCATCAGGGACAAACGCGATGATAATATAAGTTTGTTCGATACGGCGAGAAAAATCCTTGGGAAATACAAATTATCGGCTTTGAAAAGAAGTTACAAGAAAACCTTTTGTAACGTGGCTGTTATCCCGATCAAACGACGAAAATTGGTTAAATGTAAAAAAGATATTTCAGATAGTTTGGGGATTGAAGAATTGAGAGAGAAGCTATCGTCGTCGATATCCGATGAAATTGATCAACCTCGGCAACGACATCCTCCGAACGACGTTATTTCTCTGAATGATCTGTCTGGCTCCGATATGATAAATAATGTACAGAACGTTACTTACAGATTGCTCAAACGCGCCAATATTATTGTCGAAGCTGTAAAGAAGCATAAAGTTATCGACGATATGGCCAAATTAATGAAGGTAAATTCATATACGACCGCTCTTAATCCGAGTATTTCCGATAAAAAAATCATTATCGACGTGAATATTTATTAATATTGATTGTTGATTGATTGTATAAAGGTGATAAGCGAGGAGGAGGAGATAGAGGGCTACGACGTAAAAATCGACAAGAAATCGCTTATAAGATTGTTACAAAGATTGGCAAAAGACAATTTGGTGAAAAATATCAAACTGACTCTGAGCACGAACAACAAGAAGAAAAGTTTAACTTTTATATGCGATTCGAGTATCGATGTTAATCATACGGTAATAAGATCGGCCGTCGAACAGGCTAAGATAAAGCTTTGTATCAGCGGAGGACGAAGAGTTAAAACCCTTTTGCAATCGAACAATGAAAATTTGGAGGTGGCAGGGGAAAATACATCGGAAAAAATAGAGACGATTGAGGAATTGGGCGGAAATGACGAGGGATCGAAAAAAACGTTGCCATCCGATCTCGTCTACAATAGGGTATTCTCTCTCTCTCTCTCTATCTCTCTCTCTCTCTCTCTCTCTCTCTCTCTCTCTGGTAGTATATTTCAAGTTTTCTTTGCCCATCCGCCATTGAAGATGATTTCTTTTTGTTTTTTTTTTTTCCCCTTTTAGAAGGCCGGCCTGCGCTACGGTTACGCTCCAAAATTCATTCGTATGCAAACGCTGCATTCCTATATTTTTTACATAATATATCAACATCCGGGAAAACCTATCGAGTCTCAGGATACATTGATCGGGATATTACGATCAAAGGGATTATCGATTGATGACAAGTTAGAAAAGGATATGGGTCAAATATTCAACACGGAGATCGGTTGGAAAATGTTTGTGCCCCCGTTACCTAAGCACAATGGTACGAGTTTTGTAGTATATGTTGTTATTATTATTATTATTATTATTATTATCGTCGTTATTTCTATTGGGTTGAAATAAAAATTGAAAATGCTAATTGCGGTTATTTGAAAAAAAAAAAACAGGATGGCCAAACGGATGGGCTTTGATGTGCGACATTTTACTTCGTATGCCACTATCGATATTCTTTAAACTCCACAAAGTATTTTACGTCATACCGGAACTCGAAGAATACATAAATAATCCTATACGAAAGCACATACTGGTGAAGGATATCCCCGCACGAATACGAAATGTTTTGCTGTTACGCCGTAAATATATATTCAGTATACACGACACTATATTGCGGTTGTGTTACATCGGTTTGTTGCAATTCGGACCACAAAAGTTCAAAGAAAAGGATAAAGTCTTTGTCTATCTTAATCGGAAAACTCAACTTATGGATACGACATCGTCGGCCGCTCATTATCACAAAATCGAGGCAAAAATTTATCCGGTTATACGATACGAGTTCACAACACCTCAGACGGTCGATAAGTATTGGTACAAATTGTGGACAACGTGCGTAAATACACGTTTGGGAGGTCGTCTTGTTGTTCAAGGGGAGGACATTGTTCTCGAAGATCTGACCAAGAAGAACGAAATGATCGAAGCAACGAAACCGCGTACCCCGGAAGAGGCTTATATCATGGACAACGGTAACGTTCCCGGTGATCGTATGGGCGCAGCTGGCATCGATTCCGCATTTTTCGCCCATTTAAAACGTAATTGGAGCTCCGAATCCTCCAATTATCCCTCGGAATGTTTTAATTCGCGGTTTGTCGAAACGCGTGAAAAAACAACAAATTCCGGCATAGAACGCGACGGCGGCGGCACAAGCAGCAACAGGAGCGACGTCAAGACGTCGAGGATCAAACCGAAACCTTTTAGATTCACGGATTATCACGGTCTTAAAAAAATTACCGGTCCTATCACAATCGATGCTATAGACTTGAGAAAAAGGCAAACTAAAAGATCCACCAGCGGAGTTGATGGCGGTAACTATAACTTAAATTTATTACATTTTATATAAATTTTCCGTGGGTTTTAGAGGTGTTGGGGTGGTTTAGTACTATAGGTACTAGATAACAAACATAATAGTCGAAAGTAATAAAACTAATTTGCTAATTGTTTAAGGATGCGGTGGTGGTGGTGGTGGTGCTGGTGGTGCTGGTGCTGGTGCTGGTGCTGGTGCTGGTGCTGGTGCTGGTGCTGGTGCTGGTAGCTCGTCTCAAAAGTCAAAAGCTCACAGCAACAGCGGTGCTCGTGCGAGCAGCCTGAAAAGCGGTAAAGCGGCCAATAAAGAAAGCTCATACGTACGACGCGTGTTAGCACGACCAAAACACGTCCGCGCGCGAGTTAAATACGACGAGATCGACAACAGCGCGCTTCAACGTATGGAAAAACTTCGGGTCGATTGGGACACGAGAGAGGACAACATATTGCTCGTTTGCAAAGTAGCAATGATGTATCTGTATCCTAAGCCGCGTAGACAAATGATTGGATTTACGTCGGTTCGTGATGTTTTACGCTCGTACTCGTTGACGTCGTACAACAAAACTTCGAGAGCTTGTCAGAGACGCCTTTTGTACATGCTGAAAAAACCAGAAACCCATCACAGCGTGACTCTCGGAGTGGAGGAATTGAAGCAAGATTTTTACGTTGGTCGTCGTTTCGGGGATAAAATCGATCAATTGAAGCGAGAATTTTGGGGAACCCATAAGTATTACGAGCAAGTTAACCTCGTATTTCGTGATCTCGTTACTCACATTGCGAATAAATATTACGACATATCGGACATAGGAAGATCAAGGTTGAATCTAACTCCGAGGACCGTCGAGGAATTTCATCTCTTTAATCGTGTTAAATACCCTAGGAGAAGAGGAGGAATAGGAGGAGCAGGAGGAGGAGGGGCCGCGGGGACGCGGTCGGGAACGGGAACGAGCGTAACAAGTTTTAACGACGATACGAGCAACGATATACACTCGTCAACCATTAATTCCGTTATCCACAGTTCCATGTGTTGCGTCAAAGATCGAAGATCTTGGGCGTATCAATTGTTTCGTATTTATCAACAATATCCCGAGTGGTTGTTGCGAACCGCTATGGCCAAAATTCGGTCCGATCAAATGGTTACGATAAAAAAAAATTATGCTTTTGCGATTAGAAAACAGTCGAACGCGTGTATGCCAATGAGCAGTTCGCAGTATCAATTGAGCTCGGGTTACCGTCAAAAATTTAACACCAAATTCCCCTACACCGCTTTCAACGAAGCTTACCAGTTTTTTATTCAACTGGCTCATCATAACAGCGAATATGAGCGCCAAGCGGTAGGTGCAGCTGATGAGAAGAATGAGATGATAACTTGTCCGGTAAATGGTGGAACGATTGCCGCTATTCACGATTACATTAATATCGATAGTTTGGACTTTGATGTAGAAATACCTCGTCACATTATTATGCTTGATCCGACGTTGCAGAAAGACGACGAGAGATACATCAGGATTGCTCGCCGATATCAGGATCTCTTAAGAAATTTGGAGCACGTCGATATCGATGAAATTCTTGAGAGCGAATGTTTACAAGGGCAGCAGCAGCATCGGTCATCACCTCCGGTTGACGATCGGCTTCTCGTAAAATCTGCTACGACCTCGCCTCAACCGGCTCCTCCTCCTTCTCTTATCGAAACATTAAACAGCCAAAAAAACACTAATTCACACGATAAGAAATCCTTCATCTACTCAAAATGTTCCAATTCGTACCGCTCTCGTTACAATAAAGATGAGAAAGATAGCACCAATTGTTCTGAGAACAATCTGGAGACTACGAGGAAAACTATTCCTCAAGTCTCAAAACACCAAAATTTCCACGAGACAAATATTAATACAGGAGATTACGAGCGCGAGACCGAGGACGATTTTTATTTCAACGAGGAGAATTGCTGTTACGACGAGATCGAGGAGCAGGAAAACGACGACGAGGACGATAATCTCGTATGTTTTATCGACGGGACGAAAATTCGCTTGACCGCGAGGGATATCGAGAATTCGGGCTTTCAAGCAGCGGTAAGCTCTCGTCGAAATAAATGCGTCAGAATTCAACAAGATTTATCCGTTCCCGTTATCTCCTATACCGAGGATGACAACAATTTAGAAATGGAGATTGATCCATGGAGCAGGGAGGAGCCAAACAGAACCTCCGCGGACCGGTTGAACGAGGAGGATATTTTGCCAGCGGTCGGAGGTGACAATAATTGGCAAATGTTGGAATTGGAGTTTTCTCCCGGTCATTACGATGTTGAACAAAGTGACCGTGACGTAATCTCCGATTACGTCCGTGTTAACCAACTTATCGAGCGAAGCAACTGTGAAAAATTCTATCGTTCCTCTTATTATCGTACATGCGAATCATCCAACGACATGCAAAAACGTTATACGAGATTAGCGATGCTGCAAATGCGCGAGGAATTGAACGATCTCGCCTCAAACGACAGCCATCACGCTCATGAGTACTTTGTCCTGAATATGTTTAAAATTTATTATTCGTTTCGGCGTTCGATCATCGAAAGGCCCCTCGATGCTACTGTTGCTTCCTCGGATGATTTAGCGAGTAGACGGCCGGGACTAGGATTACCTCCGAACGAGCTGTTGTCACTAAATCGTCATAGTTACAGCGCTATTATCGCCGATCTCAAAAAATTCGCCATCTTTCCAAAAGCAGCACCCACCGCCGCTTCGTACTATAAATTTATGCAAGATTTGCCGGAAACGGACCTCTTCAAACGTGCCTCGGACGGAGTTTATGAATTTATTCGTGATCGTCGAGAAGTCGGAGCGAGCCTTTCTCAACTTTCGGTACGTTTTATTCAGCGTGTTGAAGAGAATTAGACAAAACAAATGTTAAAAGTTTATTCATCATTTCTCATTATTATTTTATAGACGAAATTCTACAGCATTATTGGCGAACAGCTGTATGATATTTTATTGGTTTTGAGACAAGGCCGAATGGTACTTCGATCTGGCGTAACAAACACTCGTTACATTCATCAAAAATATGCCGATCCGTGGCTGATACATTCGTATAAAATAATGCGTCTACAGAAAGAGGCTCAGCAAAATGTTTTGCCCGGAAGTCTCTATGTCGTTTCTAAGGAGAGAACCAAAGAGACTAACGCGACAAAGCAAGAGAGCAAGAACAAAGATATAAATGACAGTTTAGAGAGGTGAGTTTGACAAAAAAAGAAAATTACTTGTTTTCATGGTGTATGAAAAATCCGCTGGTAATAATGGAGTTTCAATGAAAATAATGAATCACCCCTCCTTCGACTTGCCTCTCTGATTTAATTTCAGTAACGAGGGAATGGATGTGGAGGATAACGATGGATGCACAAAAAACAGCCTAGTGGCTCCCGACGATTCCGAGACGGGCAAATCGAATCAATCAAAAATGCAAAAAAGTCGAACGTGCTTGCTGCCAACGAAGGATATTTATCGGGCGGCTAAACAATTGGATCTCGAGTATAAATATTTGATATTCATGGAAAATACCCTTTATTTTAAGGCTTTTTATTCTGATACTGATGAGCTGCTATTTCATTCGGTCCGTAGTACGGCGGAGGAGATCAGAGTGGTAGTGAGACCTTGGATACGCATCGACGGAGCTTTAAATCGACGTGTATTGGATCGTATGTTGGGTGGAGTATTGGCCTATTGTCTTGTACATCCGGGTGTTCATTTGATCAAAGTTGAAGAAAAGTTTTCTCCGGCTATTCAACCCTTTCATACTAAGGAACTCGTTGAGGTAAAACCAATGGGAGCGATCAAAAATACCACAGGAGTCAAAAATACCACTTGATCCATTCTACGCGAATCATTTCAGTCAAATATTCTATTTCATTGTTCGACCAAAAAAAAACTTGGTCGTGTCGTTGAGAAAAAAAAATAAAAAATTAATTATTGATTTGGTTGAAGAAATTTTTCTCTAACCAATTTTTTAACAAAACTTTGCCATTCATTTTATTATTGTTTGTAGCCCCCTAGAAACAACGTACTACGTGCGATGGATACTACGAAGCATTATTTATTGCACGAAGGAAAAAAAATGAAGGACTTTTGAAATAATAATATAACAAACGATTTCTTTTCTAGATACTCATGAGATTAAAGTGCCTAAAAATGGGCTGCACGAGAAAAACTCGCGTTACTTTGTTTTCAAAGTGTTCATCAATACGAGCTGGTAAACCAACTAAATTGGCTTGAAATACAAATAAAATGATAACTAACGATAAAGTGATTTTGAGTCGTTGAAATATGGAAAAAATTAATTAAAAAGTTGTTTTTCTTCCAGACTTTTCAAGTATACCAGAACGTTCCGAATGGTCAGAGGAAGAATTGGTTATTGAACCGGCGCTAGATGCTACATTGAACTTTTCTATGTTTTTGAGCAATCGAACATACACGACAGATTTTTTGGCGTAGATGAGAAAATCGTCAAATTTTTTCTTCTTCTTTCTTAGGGATAATTTGTCGGGAAAAAATGTATATAAAATTTGAGACATTCAAGTCCGAATTGGAAAATAAAAATACTAATACTATTTATTCAAGCGTTGTTATATAATTTAATCATTTTGACGAATTCTCCAAAAATGTGTTATAAAACGCGTATGACCTTGTTTTTTAAGAAGAAGACTTATTTTTGTTACGAGATAAAAAAGTAAGAAAATGACACGCGTCATCGCCGCCCAATGATGGGCTGATTTCAATAAAAACAAAAAGAAAACAAAAAAAAAACAAAGAAATGTGTAACCTTAAATAGCAGAGGACGTTGTTACTGGCAACAGATTCAATAGTCCAGTTCATTTTTGACATTCTCCCGGGCGGCAATACATTCGTCCTCTTAAATTCACCGGTTTTTTTCATATCAATATTTTTACCACATCACATTCGATCCCCCGTCTATTTGCTATTTGGAAAATTATTTTCACAGTTATACAGGAAATTTCGGATAAATAAGGGGAAAAAATGGTACGATTATTTGGGACGAGTATAGAGCAGTACATATTTCTTTTTTGACTTGGCAAGCTTGAATGAAAAATATCGAGATTGGTGCATGGTGCGCGGGTGGGTGGGTGCTTGCAGAAGAAAGAAAGGAAATACTTTGCCAACAATTCGAGGAAGAAAAGTGAATAATTGTAATAATATGTGAATAAATTTTTAGCGCGAATGTATATCGATGCACGTTGGTCAGGCAGGCGTTCAAATGGGCAATTCCTGTTGGGAATTGTATTGTCTCGAACATGGAATACAACCTGACGGTACGATGCCGTCCGACAAGTCATCCGGGACGAATGATTGCTTCAATACATTTTTCAACGAAACGAGTTCCGGAAAAATGGTACCTCGAGCTGTGATGGTCGACCTCGAGCCTACGGTAGTCGGTCAGTTAAATAGCCAATGGTATATAGGATTTTTTTGTTTTTTTTTACTCATTTCTGATTCAACAACGTGAGACTTGCGCAAGAAGAATAATGGAGATGAAAAAGAGGTTTATCGAAATAAAATAAATATAATATA
>JABSMR010015984.1:0-10473 GCA_018902295.1 Dusona sp. PSUC_FEM 10030013 | reverse complement strand
ATATATATCCGTATATACTGCTCATGTCCTTTCGAGAAGTTTCACATTATGCCCAGTGCCGGAAATCACCAGCTCTCCCGTTATTCTCGACTATTCGACAGTTCTACGACAGAGGCACGAGGAGCTATAATTGGCGCCCACAGTGATTGAAACCCTCATGCGAACGCGATTGCTCGTTAACGACATCAAACTTTCATATATTTGCTACCGTTATATTACCTATGTTACCAGGCATTCCTGCTACCCTTCCAAGCACACCTTCCGATAGCCACAATTTAATTCACTTTGCGTTTTATCTCTAATAATGCCCAGGTCGAGAAATTCTACTAGCTTCGAAATTCGTACGATTCGTTTGGTTACTGAAGAAAATTGTACTCATCAATAATCGTTCATCCAAGTATCCATCACTGCCCGTGAACGTTCACTAATCTTCGTTAATTATTTAAAAAGGCAGAGCCAAGAAACGAACCTGGACCTGTGCTAATTGGTTCATTAATGACCCACAGGGGTACACTTTAAAGTGGATGACGTGAAGCAGTGGTTAAATACTCCAAATGAAGATTTTTGTTCGACTTGGATTGCCCAGATTGGGTCACTAGAGGGTTAAGGGATGGTAGCAGAAAGGGATTTGGAGGATTTTTCAACGATCTACTTCTTTAACAGCTGCCATCTACATTGCAAACAATTTAGTTAAAGGTTCCAGGTACTATTTGCTCTGTAACCAAACTCATCCAAGCTCTAAAATATTTTATCCCAAAAGGGTAAAGCTTCCGGTAATTTTTTTTTTTTCGTTTTGCCTGAAGTGAAGATACTTCTGGACCATTTCTCTTGTGAATAAGGTTTCTCTTTGTTGTCAGCTTTCCAGTATTTTCGTGGTGAACTTAGCTTACTCATTCAATGAATAATCCCTTGATTAATGATGTTACTTCAGATTCCTCGTGAGATTAATTAATGCCTTGAGCTTCGTTGATCGGTATAACTGTGGAAAATTAATTCTGCAATGTCACTCGAAGATCATGCCGTGGTAATTAAAACATCGTTACAACAATAACACTCACAAAATAAAGGATCGTTAACATTTATTTTGTTAACAGAATGGAAGCACGGTTAACAGAATGGAAGAAACATTGAGGATTTATAAAAACAGTTTTCAATCTTCGATCTATCGGAAGTACAAACGACTCGGTTGAAAAGTTATTCATTGAAAAACTTTGTCTTTTGAAACAACCTTCTTGAACATACCTTCTTTCATTTAGTGAGGAAAAACATATTTCCAACATCAAGATCAAAAGGTTTTTGTGGAGTGTGAGGGTTTACAAAGTTGAATGAGGCCCGTATGATTGACTGAAGGTCCTTGAACGAGCTGACCGGTGTAGTTATGGCCGGAGTTCAGGACACATCAGAAGAAAGTATCGTTACCTTTGATTGAATTTTTTATCATTAAGGCCAACTTAGAGTTTCCGTGATCAGACTTCAAGCAGCAGAAAAGCCGTCGTCACACCATAGTACAATAATGAAGGAACAATTTCAATACTAGACGGTTCTTTATTAGCAAAAAAGTGGAAGGGTATTCCGAAAAAACTAGGCCACAAAAAAGGTGAAAATTATCTCTTAGGCATATCCTCATTCGTGGTGTTTTTGATCACTCGGAACATAGGTCTGTATAAGAATCGAGTTGGGGCTAAAAGTCTATCAGTCAGCCAAAATGATGCAGAAGCAAAAAACGAGGCCAGAAGAAGCGAAAGGATAGAACGGGAGCAACGATGAGGCTAACGACGGCAAATCATCATCTCTCACATCCGTGCGCCCCGTGCTCATGTCCGGAAATTGCCATTCTTCGGAGGTTTAACCCTCTACGAGTTATATTTCGACCCTCAGAAGCGGGAAGCTATACTGGAGCGTAATGTGAGCGAAACGAAAAACGATAGGTGCGAGCAAGATCGAGCTAGGAAGAGGAGACGAGATAGAACGCGGAGAAAGTAGAAATTTCAACATTACTGCAAGTTTTGAGAAAAGCATTTTCTGACTTTATGAAAATTTTCTTCGTGACACTTTGAAATGAAGCATGAAACTGGCGGCTGGCGAGCTAGCTGATGGAAAAACCTTGTGAAGTGTGTTTATTCTCCGTCCTTCTCTCCCTCTTTCTGGTCTTTTTCCGCTTTTTTATTTTCACGAAAGTTAAAAGCTTCAACTGCGTGACGCTGCAAGTATTCGTGCCCGGGGTAAACTGATAAGTACTGGAATTAATTTTGCATTGTTCGAGACATCGCTATAAAGTTCGTAAATGTTACGTAACTACTGTTATATTTCTGGGAACATTTCCCTGATTGAACGTACAAACACAACTCACAAACTATTTTAACGTAAATGCTGGTTTAGTCTCTTAAAGAATGAATGTTTGTTTAGTCACTGTGAACTAACGTCATGATCGGATAATAATTTTATTTAAAGTACTTATTTGCTATTTTGAGCGAGTTTAATTTCACTGCACTACGAAATAGAAAAGACACCTTTCTCCGCTGATTTGATCCTGATACAGTACGCGATGTTCCCAAAACCTACGACAAATCATGATTGTTCGCAATGAATAAGTTTATTTTTGTTGAAATTAAAAAAAAAACTAGAAAATAAACGATAATTATAATGACACATTTTTCTTCTCAAGGCTTAGCATATTGATTGGGAATACATCGTTAAAATCGTCAAATTACATTTGAAAATATAAATGAACGAAACTCTAGATCGCACAGTACCGTATGTCGTGAAATTGGATGACTGACGATTTTTACGACGATTTTGTGATAAATTTTACATTTTAAATGAAAGCTTTTTATCATATAAAGCATTATTCATCTAATCGTATCGAATTAAAGGGCGAGCGACATTGGCTGTTCGCTTTGTTATAATATCGACACCAAAAGGATTGTTGGTAGAAATGATATATTATCGAGCATCGAGTTTTTTTTTGTCAAAAGCGATCAGGATCGACAATAATATTCTGTCGGCGTAATTGAAAGGGTTGCAATTGCTGTGAGGACAGAACAAGCGACGTACAGACGAGGCGTGGTTCTAATTAATGTCACGACAGTATCCTGGTGACCCGGTGCCACAGATTGGCAGCTGGTTTCAATTGCCTGAGGCTCATTCACCCGATCTGGCACTCATCAGGCCGCACTATGTCTTCCATCAATGTTGGTCATAGTCGTTGTTCCAAAAACCAAAAGAGAGAGAGAGCGAGTAGAAGCGTGGAAATGGTGATTTACGTTGCGAGAGGTTGTCTCGATAGACTGTGAAGTATATAGATGCGTTCGAAAAAAGCATATAATACATGACTACGAGCAAAAACAACGAATCCACATTCCAACATTTGCTATCGCAGATTTTCTACATGGTACTTTCAGGTTCTATCTGACGAAAAACGTCGTGCAATTCAACAAAAATAATGATCAAATTTAGAATCCATCAGTCGGCAAAAAATGTACTAACTGTTGCAGCAAAATTAATTACAAATAGCAATTAAATCTCTCTGATTGCAAATTGCATTCCAATCCTGTTTCGACGTGCCGCTTCATCAGAAAACTGTTCGAAAACTTGAAAAATAATCATCAAATACATTGGACTGTCGACGAATTATAGTTATATATTTACCGAAAATAATAAAATGAAAACGAAATTTTATTATGAGGATCATAATTGTTCGAGCAAAGAAACAACAGAGAAATTACAAAAGTATTGACACTCAATAAAAATATATGCAAACCTTTGGCCCTTTTTCCAAACCCTTCTGTCGAACTATCGTCGTAAACTCCTTCAATGATATGGTCTTTTCACGCGAACGTATTCATATCCCCGTGGTACTGGTCACTTTCAGTTTAATATACTATACGTTCACCCAATAATCCACGATGCCTTTCCGATGTGTGGAAGAAAAGAATAGCAGAGGGTGCCTGGCTGGAAAATACAGGAGAGGAGGGTGGTAATATACGGGATACTATGACGACGATAGAAGGGAAACCAAAGAGAGAGAGAGAAACAAAGCGGGAAAAAGAGAGAAAGATATCGATATTGAAACGTAAAAAAGATTCAATCAGTCGCGAAGTTTCTGCGCCAATCAATCACTCGAGCGCTCGCCCTAGAGCGGCTCTCCCGCCGCTGCATATAGACGACGGGACGATAGATAGTGCATATAAGTGTATATACATGTAGATTTTGGTGTTATATTATTAACGCACACATATCTGGGGGTCTTAAAGCCAGAAAGGCGTCTCGAGTTTGATAACCTAATGAATTTTGGCCCTTTCACCCCTTCGGCTTAGATTTTCATATTTATGTTTGTTCATATATGGTATGCATATGTATATAAGTGTATGAGTATAGATGTACAAAATGTCGTTATAGCTATGAAGTTTTAGTGCAAGGGGTGGAGGTTTCGAGGATACACCAGGAGCGGATGGAGAGAAAAGTGGATGGCGGATTTTCGCGCAGCTACGATAACGTACGTCGCGCTTTCGGCGCCGAAATGGCCGTGCGACGACGTTATATAGACTACGCGACGATTCGACGCACTGGAGGCTGATGGCGCTTGCGGCGGGAGACCTCAGTTGCGGCTCGAGCGTCGTCAGAAACTCGAGCTTTTACCGCAAGCTCGTAAAGCAAATTTGTCCACTCGAAACCCATAGGAGAACGACTATGTTATCGTGGTGAATAAAAAAAAAATATATCGACAACAAAAGTTTCTTAAATCCTCGGTTGCGGTCGAATAAAACTGCATTCATTCACGAAGATCGATCGTTTAATTATTTATTGACAAAGTTTATCTGTCATTTTTATTTTCTCCGTGAACAAGGTGTCTTGAACAAGGATTAAGCTTATTCTTCAGTTGGAACCAAAGTTATCTCCACAAAACAAGAAATTAAGCAATATAAACTTTAAACGATATAAAGTACCGAAGATTCGTTTTAATCCAAAAGTTAAACGAGAAGGAGTTCGTAATGACATACTTTTTACATTCCTAATTTCTTGTGGTTAAAGTGTGAAAAAATAAATGTTTCAACGTTTTATGGGATTTGTAAAATAATAATCGTTCTGAAATTAAGGATTTTCTGAACGAATAAGAAGATACAGAAGGATTTATTCGTATTGCGGTTCGAGTGTGTGCAATATTAATGAAACCAGCTTAATCGCCCAGTTACGTGCGTGTTGAGTGTTGAATTTTTTATTTTATTATGATCCTGCTTGTGTAATTTGAAACTCCCGCGCTCAAAAACGACGCGTGAGATTTGTAAGATCCAACGGGCGGTCGTGAAGTAACGGAATCATGAAAAGTACAGCGCGTCGTCGAAACGGCTATCGAAATTCTCATGCCTACCGGCTTTTTCTTCCTCTTTTTCTCGCAGCCATTGCCGGTAAGCGATTTTTAAAGTTTTTTGCTTGTTACCAATCACCTCAACGGACTTATTTTTTTCGATAATTCTTACGTACGGTAGAAACAAAAATTCTTGAAGGGAAGAAAAAAATGGAAAAAATCTGCGATTAATTAAATAATTAGCCAAAAGTTAAGACACATAAATATTGCTATTCCGTGCAATAAGTCAACGGATATTAACATATCTCGGTTGTAGAACGAGTGTTTTTATAAAATAAGATAACAACCTAGGGGATTGAGAATTCAATTCGATCATGAATTTTAGTTAATAATTAGAAGAAAATAGATTTTTCACATACCATTTGTTTAATGCCTTGAAAAACGATGGTGCAAGAATTAGCTGTAGGGGATGCTAAACTCGTTAAACACCGATTTCCGAAAGAAATAATTTTCTACAAAATTCGGCACCGTTTTTAGCAAAATACGAGCGGTTGTAGATCGTAATGTTTCCTGCACCCTCTGCTCGTGCAACGTACACATTTTTGGGGATTTAACTCCGGTATGCGTACACATATGCACGCGGATAAAATTCCTTAAAAGAGAGGATATAAACACTAAGAATTTGTTCGCTCGACAAGTTCGCACTACGAGCAAGCTGTTTCCTCTACTTTTGTAGTAGACTTGACTAGAAAGTAGCGGAAAGGAGAATGTTCGATGATGCCAGGGTTGCGAAGCTTAGCGCTAAAAACTTTCTGGCATCTCTATCGTAACTTCGGAGGATAAAGGAAGGGCGGGTTTTTCTTTACTCGCCGTCGCACACGGTACTCGAACGAAGGAGATTCTTTGGAAACATTGCTGTGCAACGAGGACCACTTCTCTTCCATTCCTACCCTCCAATCGTTTGATACGTTTTTCTGAACGACCGAGATTCTTCGAGTGTGCTCGAAAGAGAAATATCGAGAAGTCGAACACGAGGCGAAAGACAAGAAGCTCTCACATTTCGATGTGTATCTTCATTTCTATACGTCCAGTAAAACCAACCGAAATGAACTATCGAAAAAACCGGAAATACGTTCATTCCAAATTCCACAGTATCCGACGTTTGGCGTATTTTTCGGAGAAAACTCTACGTTTCAGTCACGCGTGGAAGGATCACTTTGTACACGAATCTGTTTTTCCTCCTTTCTTCGTCTCTCTTCGATTTCTCTCCCTCATTCCTTACGCGAATTAATCCAAAAACTTTTTAGTCTGTTTGAAAACTTTCCTCAACGAAATTCTGACGGTTATCGAAAATTTTTCAATTCCAATTCAAGACCCGAGGCAACCGATACACAATTTTATTTGCCTTTATCTTTTGTTCTTTTTTTATTATCAAGTTTTTTATTGGCCTTTTATTCTCAATGGAAAATCTCAGCAAACCTTCCAAGTGCGCACCAGAGAAATCTGTGCTCCCATTTTTTATACATTCCGGCACCAGGAGCGTAAACTCTTTATTCCTTTTTCATTTCGTTCCCTGAGCGATCTAACTCTCGTACTACATAGCCTTGATAACCCTTTCGACAAGTTGACGTGAATCTAACATGAAAGGATTACGTACTTTTTTTGAGGGGTTACTAATGAGATTGGTATTTATTGAAAAAGTCTGAAAAACGACTTTTACCAAAAATCAACACGAGAAAGATTGAAAGTCGAATGCTGTTTTTTTCAGAAATCGATAAAGTCGCATATTTATGTCCCATTTTCTTTATTAGAGTGCCGCAAAATGTTTTTCGTAAAAGAGGAAAAAGAAATGAGGCTGAATGTGCCTCATTAATCGGTTCCAGAAATGATAATAAAAATGTAATTACGGCTTGACGAATACAATTTTACATTCCATCGATTTTCAAGTAAAATGGTGTTTCTAAGTACCGTCAGCAATGAGTGCGCGGCTCATGTGTAGCTTCCGCGATCTCCCAAGTTAAGCACCCTCGAAGGAGGTCAGTACCTGGTTGGGTGACCGTATAGCCATGCACCGGCCACCCATCCATCGTTGAACGGGAGGCAGTTTTTCTGAGGTTCTGATGGTACTAACCGACTGACACTTCAACAAAATGTAGCCGCCCGTATCGGCCGGGTTTTGCACAGTTTCCATTGGCCCTCATGTAAATGCGCTATATTGGCTCATTGGAAAAGAGTGACTGTGGGCAAGATTCTGGGTCTCGCAAGAAAGAGGAACAGCGACTAAGTGAAGTGTGGGGAAGCAGTGAGGTTAAAGTGACGGGATGGGGTCGTGAAAACTCGCACGGGTATAGAAAGGAACATTGAAAAATAAAAAAAATAAATAGTGTTACTAAGTAAAAAATTAAAATAACACAAATTTCTCCAATTCTTAAGAGTTGTGAGTAGAAGTTGAATATATCAGAAATAGGACTGCACAAAAGGCAGCGTTTGAGTCGTACTATCGAATTCGGTCGATTTCAAAGTGACAAAATTGTTCGGTGGACCACAACAATATTTTTTATTTCGACGTATCAAAAATTGCTTTGACCCATATACCACATACACCTTAAAATTCACAAAGCATAATTTCATAAGTCATGTGATGAATAAAATATTTGGAAAAATATTTTCATTGCTTTTAAAAGATTGCTGTGATAAACTCTAAATATATATTGACTAACGCTATACATTGATAATGCACTGATCGGTTCGCATCGAAATGATATTTATGAATGAAATGATATCAGTACGTCCTCACAATATAGAAATGATATATGCACATCGGTTCAAACTTGTTAAGAAATCATTTCTGAAGAGTTTTTAGTTGAGTATAAATTGTGTAAATTCATTAAAATTTGGTGAATAAAAAGAACTGTTCTTTAATCGTTCGTATTGTTATCGATAAATAAATTTGTTTTGAATTTTTTTACAACTTGTATTGCGACATGTTCATATGCCGAAAACTATGAGCAGGATGTTTAAAAAATCTTATTTTTCGCAATATTGGAGACAAGCTGGGAGCGCACAGGGGCACAATAAATAAAAAGATTGCGGGACAAAAAAATTTACGCTTGGTTTTACAACCTATAAATCCAGCGTTACAGAGGAAGCGAAAAAAAGGAACGTGAGAATAATATAAACCGTGAATGGCGAGCGTTCTCGTCATCCCCGTAACGTCGGTATCCGGTAGGGTCGTTCGCTCGGGTACGAGATTTATACACGAGGATAATTAAAATGTCACGCGGACGAATAATGCTGATGGGGCGTAAAAAAGTTAAGAACCCGTGCGATATTTATAGCAATCTATATTGCATATATAGAAGCTGTAAGCGTGTAAATTTTTATACAATATAACGCAAGCTCGTACAAGTCGGAACAAAATAACGGAATTGAATATTGCATACGTTTCGTTTTCATTTCGACAGCATTCTTTATATTTCTACCGTCTATTAAAATCTGGTAAAAGAAGAATATTTAAATGCCCCTGATCTCGAAAGGGTAATTATTGCAAAGAATTGCTCGGAATATTACACAAGTTTTCGAATTTATTTTCTAAATACAATTATTAATTATGGCCATGCAAAATCAAAATTAATAGGAATTCCATCATTTGAGCCTGTAAAAGCGTGCAAATCAGGTGAAAAAATGTTCTGTCCCAATTCGTGCATAAAACAATTAATCGAATTACGAACGAAAAATACGATCAGTTGAAAACCCAATTAATTATTTAATCACGGACTTCATCCAATTAAATATTATAATCGACGAATATTTCGCAGTATAATGACCATGGATGGTAACTAATTAATTTCTTTTCGAATGAAACTTGTCAGAAATGTTCACTGTGCATGAAAATTCTGCATTCAAAAAATCCATTCATAACGGTCCATGAAATTATATATTTATAAACTTTTGGTTCACACAATGATACATAGGAAACAAGTGTATTACTCAAGTTTCTTTTATTGTATCGTCCGAACTTCTACAAAAAGATGAATGACCACAAAACTTGGGTTGCAGGAGTTTGAATCAGATCCTTTGTCCAACGCAATATACTTGCAGTTCTACCCTTCGCTAGGAGGCTTTTCTTCATGGCTCTCCTCCTAGCTCAGGCTATGTGAGAAATATAAAGTAATTAAGGGGCTCATTCTGACGCCTGCGGTGTAGATGTATCCGGGAGATATTCGTTGTAAGTTTGAGGGTAGCACTGCCGAAAAACGATTTAATTCCCTTTGACTCCTTCATTTTGTATCTTTTTGGTAATCTCTCCCTTACTCTCCCTTATTCCCTTCGTATCTCGTATCGTTGTATTCTTCTTCGTCTTTTCCTCTCTCTTTTTCTCTTTCCATTATTTCCTTCTCACCCCAATGATTTTTCTACCCACTTTTTTCGTACTTATATTTCTTAAGTTATCTGAAAAGCTCGCCCACTTCCACTCGGTCGGATTAATCTCTCTCCTGGACGAGCTTGCGTCAAATCACGTGTGCAGCTTCCACAAACGTCGGCAAGGACCCTCCACCTTTCCCATAACGTTCCGCACAATCTAAGTACACGAATAGCAACCGAGAGTTTCAGAGCTGAACCGATGACTGCGGTCAGGCAAGCCATTATTGAGACATCGGTGCATAGATAGATGTGTACATATAACTTTCTCTTTCCTCACTGGGGTCTATGGCGCACAGCCCTAAAGTTTGGTCAAAGGCATTTTGGTTGGAAATGCGAACGTCGAGTATTTATGGCTTCACCAAATGCAGAACCGATGTACTTTTGAGTCGTATTATCTGCAGTAATAAACAAAAAAAAAGGAAATTTCATCAGTGATTCTCATAGACGCTAATTAGGGTAGTTTTGTAGTTTTTTTCGAATCTTAAGAACGACTTGAAATGTATATATGGTATAGACCCCATCTTCATAAAACGATTTCCGAGTTTTTCATTCGATCCACCACTTAAACTAAGGTTTATGAGATAATAGCAATTTTAATAACGCTTTTTTTTGCACGCGATCCCTGTACCTAACACTCAAACGGATAGGACTTTGGTCACATTTTTCATCATGGATGCTAAACGGATTTTAGGATTTTTAAATAAAAATACTTGTGTATGCAGTATTATTGTGAGATTAGTTTT
>JABSMR010015973.1:0-10474 GCA_018902295.1 Dusona sp. PSUC_FEM 10030013 | reverse complement strand
TAATTAGTGACAAAAATTTTTCATTTTTTGTCATATTTTCGTTATTTTCATGTATATTATTTCGAAAATGGTATTTTCATATTTCAAAAAATCCCGAAAGACTCTTATTTGACTTTCTAAGTAGACACGAGTCCTTAAATGATGTGACGTAAAATAAAACGTGTTTGACAATGGGCGATATTTAATTTGATGAGAAACAGCTTGAAGTTGACTTATAAAACGCGCAGATGGTGTCACAATTTTGACGAATGATTATATTTTTCTTGAACACACACTTTGAAGAGAAATGATTGATTTGTGAGTGGGAAACATTGATGTTACTCTATTCTAAACACGCAAGGCAAGCGTGTCATACCGAGATTAACGTTTTTTGTTTTCTTGTTCACTACGAAAAAACATAATGGCCAAACGTGTTCGTTACTTTCGTTCAAAGTTAGTACAATAGTAATACTTGTGTGAACAATAAATTTTCAAAAAAACGTTCGTTTTCAAAAGAAATCATTTCGAAATATGGAAACGTTTAATTATTCATGAGAATCATTATTTATTCTTCCAACATTTATTTTCATGACTAATTTTTTACCGTAAATTGTTCAAATTTTCAGCCTTGTTTTTCACTTTGTTTGCCAAGAAAAAAAAGTCGAAATTTTCTTCATTTTGCGAAAAAAAAACAAACATCACGAAATGAGATAATTTTGCAAAATAAATTATATTCCAAATGATTTTGTTTTATTGTTTTTTATAGACGTCACAAAATTAGAAAAAAGCTACGGTTTGAAAAAATCATAAAAACAAATAAATCGTTAAATTGAAAATGCTGCAAGAATAACGAATGAATCTTTTTTTTTTAAATCGTCAACGTTCCCATCTTTGAATGTGTCTATGTGTGGGCGTGTACGTGTACGAGCGATCTGGCGAACGGAAAAAGTTTGGAAGAATTTAATTGACATGCCTGCTCCAACTTTTTACATAGTTTGACAGGCCAGTCGACGGACGGCGGGCATTCTGGGAAGAATACGTAGTCAGCCTCGGCGGCTAAGGCACCCACGATTGCCAGGTACCTACCCAAAGTAGTCATAACTTTTATTTTTTTGCCTATTTTTCGTAAGGATGTTTAACACATATGACCCCAGTCAAAAAGTTTCTATTAACAAAATTTCGGCATTTAGTGAGCTGGAAAAATCTTCAACAAAATTAGTCACCAAATTTTCTTAATTTATTCAATAAATATTTACACTTTTTTGTCCACCAATTAAAATGATTTTATCCAATTTCCTGAATAATTATTTTTCTTTTAGAATTTTCTGTCTTTTTTTTCATTTACATTTTCGAATTCTCCTAAAGGCGGTACTAATGAATCTGTCTGCTAAATTGGTCACAAGTTAATTGAACCTGATGTTAAATCTTTGTGCAAAAAAGTGTGAAAAATTCGGAATTATTTATCGATTTTTTCGAATTTTGGAAAAAACATCATTGAAAAAAATGAAATTTTGTACAAAATCGTTGAGTATTCAAAAAAATGGAAAAATTGATTCGATCTAACGGAACAAGAGATTGAGTGATCGTTTGTCGGCTAATTTGGTTCGATTACAAATTTGTTTGGTTAATTTTTCAAAGCGTTTAAAATGGTTGAATTTTTTCCGAATTTTCTGGAATCGCCAATTACGAAAATTACGAACAAAACGTTTGACTGAAAATATATGTGTGAAACATCCGTAATCTTACAGCCAAGTCGCGTACGTTAAAGAAAAAGGTCTTATGGACGTTAAAAATGGTAAATTGGCTGAGAAAAGATCTTATCTGCAGATTATATGGGTCACGGTAGAGATAAGATCGATCAGAGATCCATGTAATAAATGCGAAGGAAAAATAAGTGGCAAATCCCTTACCCACAGTGGCGACCCATAACTTCCATGATAAATGTACGTTGATGCGAATAAGCTGTGCTGACAATAGCATCGATGCTTTCAATGATACGATGCAGAGCCGAATCTGTACCGATCGTCATGTCGGTACCACAAAAATCATTGTCGATCGAGCCGACCAAACCGACGATATGCAAATGTTTGTGCTTTTCACTCTGCTCCTTAGTTATGTCACCTTGAATTGAGAAAAAAGATTATTCGTTCGATTTCTTATGGTCCATTGCACTTCCACTACTTTTGTGACTTAAAAATTTTTCGTAATCAATTTATTTCGTTGGGATAAAATTTTATCCATTTATCAATTGTTGATATTTCGAATAAAAAATTGGGGTTTAGCCTTGAGTGGAAAAATTCAATGTACCAGCAGCAACTAATTCTTGGAGAAGCTCGGGATATTCTTCTCTGAAGAGATTTGCACCAGTGAGAGAACCGTCACCTCCGATGACGACCAAATTCATGATACCACGGGATACGAGATTTTTAGCTGCTTTCCTGCGACCAGCGCGCTCCTTAAACTCCATACAACGAGCAGAACCGATCACGGTACCACCCTGTTGTAAAAAATGAAAAATAATCAAATTGTATTCACCTGTTTCGATAAAATACTGAAATTAATTTAAGAAAACTGTTATCCCTTCGTCAACACACCGGGTCCTTGAAGGCACGAGTGAAAAACGTCGGAAATTTCTCTCAACTTTATCTTTTTACTATGAAATTAATCGAACAAAAAGGCTCTCAGAAAACGGTCCTAATATATTCGAGAGAACTTCAAAATGAAGGCAGTGTTTTTTTGCAAAGTTTTTTAACTGATGTCAGAAAAAAAATAAAGTGTGTTGACGATGAATTATTTTAACGATTCAGTAAAGAAAATGAACAATACACTCGATTTGTATTGTACGCTCGATTGTACACTCGATTTGTATCGAATTGTGAGAGTGAAAATAAAATGACGCCACTATAGTGGCGTCTGTGACTGAAAGGGTTAATCAAAATTTGAGAGATTCTTTTATTTTTTTTTCTTGATGCTGTATGGAATAATTTTCTTTTTCAAATTCTAGATATTAACCTTAGACCCCTACAACGGGATCGAGAACGAGCCCAATCTTCTCTGTAGCCTAAAATGGTCCTCGTATGCGATACTAAGTTTTAATTAAACACCATTCTCTTAGTTTTTTGATAACGAAGAGAATGGTCTATGATAAAGTTACATTTGGTTTAGATTTAATGATGAAAATTCTACAAAATGAAAAAAGTTTCGAAAAAATGGAGAAAATAAGATTTTTGCTGAAAAAATTGAACTCGTATTCGACCCCCTTGTAGGGGGTCCAGGGTTAATGAAATTTCATTAACCCTGCACCTGGAATTTGAATAATTATTCAAATTCTTCATAATTTTCAATTCAAATCCTGGAATAATTTTTGTATCGTTAAATATGAATTTATTGCTTACTCTGTGAATAATACAGGACACAGAGGACCATGTAGCTTCGACAATGTTGTCGCCACCATCCACCATACCCTGGTATCCTTCCTTGATGAAAAAAACTTTGCAGCCCAAGTAGATACCCATCCGAACGACAGCACGTACAGCTGCGTTCATACCTGCGTAACCCATAAGAAAATTGCATTAGATTGCATCAGACAAGTTTCATCATTTGGCTCAACGAGTTTTTTTTCTTTTCCTGGATTCAATACTGACCCTGTGAATCACCACCGCTGGTGAAGACTGCTAGACATTTGCCCTTGTAGCTACCGGGCTTTATGAATTTGCGCGTCGTGTGATCGTCCGCCATGATGCTTCTGGAACTATCAGCACTTTTCTGTTGATCAAAACAAAATATATATCATTATGATTTGATAACATTCGTTTATAACAAGTGAATGACGAATGATGTTAAAATCAAAATGATACGGTCAGAAGGGCTTTTAAGCAAACTGATGCAATTTCGTGCCTCGTGTGACTCCAAATTCCAATTTAAATTGTTGTATCCTTCCAATTCGGAGCGAATGCCAGCGGAGAAAGTTGTACCCTATTGTTAAATACTTTGCATGAGTGAAAATTTGCAACAAAGAGCTAATCGATCTAGCGGCTTCAAAAAAATGCCTTTTCTTTGGATTCTTTTTTCTCTATACTCGGTTTTAATTCCTCCGGCGTGTGATTGAATTCTCTCCAATGATCGTACCACCAATCACTCATTCCACTTGATGTTCCCAATTTTCTATTGTTCCAGAACATCTGCTTAGTGTACAGAATTATGAATTGCTATTTTCCATAAAAATATGGAGCAGTATTTTGGTCTACATTTGTCGCTACCATTTTTCAGTAAATTCAATTGTACAGATGTGCGACAAAGAACAGTATGTTTTTCTACCGGAGGACGGCAATAAAATGACAAATTAAACGTCATTGTGCGGTAGAATAATTTTTATGACGATGCGAGTATTCAATTTTATTTCTTTGAGTTAAAAACAATTACGAGATTCATCCGTTCCTTTGTTTTTGAATATGAAAAAAAAACTTGCGTCATGAAACGTGTAAAATAAATATTCTGGATGCTGTATGATTATGTGCCAAATTTTGAAAAGCTTCAGAAGGCAGCATTCGAAAATTCCGCATTTCTCACAATAGCTTTAAAACTTTTCTGTAGATTTTTTATTTCAAAATTCTCAATTACAGAGGATCGTATGACAAAAATTCTTAGCAAAAAACATGAGAATTTCAACCAGTCTTGGAAACATACCGATCCTAAAGTAACAGCGAAGATTAGGAGATTGGGGAACATTTTAATTTCTGGAATTCTAAACTTTATGGCAGACGTTTATTCCATTGCATCATAAGATTTAACATTCCTATGAGTTATAACAGCTACCGTTATTAGAATATTCCACACGTTATATCCAAGTTTTCATACGTCGACCGGAAAGTTAACTTTCGACCCTGACTCTGGAGAGAATACTACGTTGAAGGAAATCTTAAATTCAATTCCAACACGCGGTACAATAATATGAATTCCATGAAATTGCTAAGTCAACTTTTGAAATTTGACTTGAATTCAGAAATTTTATATCGTCTAAAATCAAATGGATAAATTGTGAACAATAATTTCATTCTCTCGTATCCTATATTTGAAAAATGACTTGCCTCAGGAAAAATATGCGACAATTTTTTATTTTTGAGACTACAGCATTGAAATCTGTTTTCCCTAGAATATTTGGACTCTCGTAATTCCTTGAGAGAATTTTCATCGTTCTCCTCTTTACGCCAGCAATTATCGTAAGTTTCAATTTCAAACGAATCTTTCGAAGATTGAGATTCTGGGTAATATTCATTTTGACAGAAATTTTTGCACGCGGATTCCACGCTTGAAACTTTAACTTCGGGCGAAGAATGCTGACAGGTTTGTTTGGATTTTTTTTCACAATCGGACTCCATCCTCCGCTGCTCAAAGCATATTTGATCAAAGAGAGGTTATCGCCAAAAGAGATAATCGATAGCTAACCGTTGCGTCTAATATAAACACGAACGACCTTGAACGCTGCAAACTTTGAAGTATTTCAAGTAACGCTCGAGTCAAAAGTAGGTCGACAAATTTACACAGTTTGAAGAAAAATCTTGCGCTTGTCAACGTATCCACAAAGTTCATAACAAAACGAGTTACTTTACGTGTCGCACATTTTCGTATTTTTTTTATCTCCAAATGTTTAATGTTTACTTAACGAAACGTCATTGAAAAAAAAACCGGGAATTTTTTACGAAATATTTGACAGATGAACATTTTTTCAGAAACTGTATCATTTTCCGACTATTTTGAACTAAAAATTTGACGAATAGCTGCAAAAAAATTGACATGTCATCTGTCATAGCGTAACAATAGTATTTCCGCAATAATTCAAGTTGACTTATCGAAAACCACGAAGAAAATGACACTTGCGAGAACTGTTAAAATTCTCATTTCGATGCAAGATCACGTGCTACTCGAACTTATCGGTTGTTAAAGCGGATTTCATGAATAATGTAAACAACACGAGGAAATCGATAAATTAAGAAATTAACGAATTCGAAGTGCCAAAAATAAATTGACGAAGACGACACGAATTGACACTCGGAGATATCGTGATCGAAGCGTGGCAGACGACAGAGAGACGCTGCTCCGGTTCAGCTGATTACAAGTCCTCAAGATTGCTTGTGATAATTAAAGAAAAAGAAAAAAAGTAACTGTCACTCACCTAAAGTAGATAAATTTCACTATTCCAGGGATAAGGGGACAAACTATTGTTATAGAAAAGTTGTTAAACAATCGTTGCTTCTTTCGTAGCCGCTGTAACAATTCACCTCAACGTCGATCGGAACTGTCTGAAGGTGACCTTAGAGAATTTTTGCTCTTGCAGAATTTACTCCCACCCTGCCGTCGTCTCGGCGCCCCGTGCGCAAACTGGTACGCGCAGAAATATGAGAAAATCGCGAGCGGATGGCGCCTCGAACGCTCGCGGGAATTGAGACACGAGAATACCAGTTTCATTGATTCGAATAGTCATAAATGAAATAATTAAATTCTGGAAATCAACGTGTTCGTGTATTTTATTAACTCGCGATCATTTTTATTGTGCTCAAAGATTCGAGACTGTATCCTTTTTTCTGCGTTTTTGTTCGTCCAAAAAGTACGAGGAACTCGGATTAATTTTGAAGTAATCGCAATATTAGGAATTCTTAACCTCAAAAGCATTTTCCAATTCGCGTCTACGCTTGTAAATCATAGAGTTGACCTTGTTTAAGACAAAAATCCGACCGGAGAACTGGGTCCATTTGAATTAACGTTCCTTAAGGAACGCCCGATGGCAATGATATTAAGTTAAAATTTTTTTTTATACGAGTAGCTCCCCTCCCAAATCAACGACGATTTGGAGAAGCAAGAAAAAAAATATTAACTCTCATTTGACCAGTGTAGAACTGGTAACCTTAAACCCCTTTTACGACGACGTTTCAATTGCAATAAATTGCATGACGAAAAGCGTTGCGACGTGATGTAACCCGAGCCAATAATGTTATTTCGTCAATAACAGCAGCAGGCACTCCCGATGAATGTACGATCGATTTTTCAGCACGTATCTCGTCACTTCGGAATAGCATATGTCTATTCTAATTATAAACCACAACGGACGAAAGTTTTTCGTTCGCTCGATGTTGTTATGTAGATATGTAACAAGATAATGTGCGTTCCATTTTCAAAAAAGACTACGGAACGTGCGAGATTATTTTTCCTTGCAAGTTTGTAGTTATTTTTAAAATTTCCAAACTACGTTTGCTCACATAATTTAAGGTGAGTATTTGCTCATATTTTTTTTACTAATCTTGGGTGTGACGTGTGTAAAATGTTTTTTTACGTCTTTTCTTAAGATTTATTTAATCAAAGTCGTAACTATTTGATTTTGAAATTACTGGATCGTAATTTGTAGAGAATTTCTTTTTTTTTTTATCAAATACTAACGTTTTACGCTATGGGAGCGGAAAAAATGCCGTTTTTTTTTGCATCACTCAAATTATAGTCTGCTCGAGGCTGAGTGGTAAATACCTCATAAAATTGGAAACCGAATTACGACTCGCGAAGAGTACCAACGTTTTTTGTCAGGATGAGTAATTAATAATTGAAGTTGACGAATGCGCGCTCTTCTATTGGGTGCACTGTTGAAATGGTGGGAGATAGAGGAAAAATGCATAAGACCAATCTCACAGAGCATCAAATTTCCTGTGAAAAACTTCCTGACAGCACTGCTCTATTTCTAATACTTTAGTCCTGAGAGCGCTTCAAAAATCAACCTGAATTCGCGTTTTCAAGATATTTTTTCTTTCCGCTCTCAAAACTAAATTACTGAAGATAGAAAAATTCTGTTAAGGACTTTTCTGTAGGCAATTGCATACTCTACAAAATTGGTCCTATTCATTTCTGCTCTATCTCCAACCGTTTGAGCAGTGTACGCTATGAAAGACGGTACATTCGTAAAGTTTACTATTTAACAACTCATCAGGGCGGAATTTAATAAAAACAACGTTACCAGACTTTTCCACGTGGAATTCGGTCCTGAACTTAAATTTGCGACGATGACCACTGGTAGTGGGACAGCCGGTGCCCGTGGAACTTGTCACGTATATTAATACTTGGTGTCAAAACTACCGCGTCGCTCGATATACACGTGTGAATGAAATCTCAGCGAACTGAAAGTTTTGCGGTCCTTTGACGCAACGTGATGCAAGATTTGAGTCCTCGATTGATGGCTTACGTGCCAACGCAAGCATCGTTTACGGTATTTCTCTGTCTACGCTCTATACAGTTATACACCTCGATATGATTTCCAGGAACCGTAACGCGTCACCGTCTCGAAATTCGGACGCGCCGGGCCTTTGAAGATTGTCGAGTAAATTTCTATGGTTTTAAAACACATTTTCGTTTTTATCCTTTGGTCTCCACATTAACGCGACGAAATTTCCATAAAACCAGAAATTTCCATTCTAATCTACGACTAAGCGAAAATTTCAATTCAAATCTATGTCTAAATGGCAATAGAGCCGAAAAAATTAATAAACAAAACAAAAACTCAATTCCTCAGTGAAGTGGGATAAAAATGAGTGATGCTCATTGCTTTTACAATTTTATTTACAAACATCATCCCGCACAGACGAATTCTGCGATCCACCTGTGAAGCGGATTTAGTAGGATAAACAGCTAAAAATCTGTCCACACAATTATGATCTATTTTTTTAGGCTTTATTTTTCCATCCTTCGAAATTTCATTCGATATGAAATGTCGACGAATTATTGAATGTACGACAGTGTCCTGTCAAAGTGAGTAAATCGTCATTTTTAAATTGCTTTTAAAAATAAATAATTTTACACCAGAAAACTGCCGGGCGGGGATGGGGGAGGGAAGCTTTTGTTTTTGAAACACAGAGTTGTCGACATCGATCGAATTTCCTTTGTTTCAGTGTTTTCGCGAAGATGTCTTTGTCCCCCAGACATTGTCGACTTTTTTTGGTTATTTTTTTTCATTCGTGTTGTGTTTTTATTCTCTCAGTGAATTATATAATAAAACCAAACATTACACGAGGCTCGTTGACCGATACAAGCCTTGGGAAAAAACTATTCGGTTGCTGTTGACACTCAATTGTTACAGTTTTTCAAAACTCTTTGTCGGAATTCTGATTTCAGCACTTTTGTTTGGCGTTAATAGATTTTAATAAACTTGAAATATGACTAGCAACGATTTATTACGATTTTATTTGGAAGGCAAGTAGATTCACTTTCCTGAGAATAATATTAACTCCGGTAGGTTATTCAGTATTATTAATATCGTGTTTTTAGGTTTTCCATTATTATTGTTAATAATAATCATCAAATTTGTTCATTACGGTCAAAGATGAAAAGCTGTTACTTCGTTTTCCAATATCTATTGATCCTTGATCCCTACGATCGATTTTGCCGAACGAAAACTCTACAACGGGGTTGAAAATGACCCCGACTTTCTTTTTGGTATAAAATGTTGCTCGTATGCGACAATAACGCTTAATTATACACGATTCTCTTCGTTTTTTCATAACGAAGAGAACGGTATATGATAAAGTCTCATTCGATCGAGATTCAATGATGAAAATTCTGTAAAAAGAAAAAAAATGTTTTCGAATGTTTTTTCGAAGTTGGAAGTTTCGAATTTTGGAAAAAAAGAATTCTGTACTGAAAAAATTGGGGACATTTTCGACCGCGCTGTAGGGGTCTAGGGTTAAGTTTATCGAGTTTTCATCCACGATTTAAAACCGATGAGTTTGAAAAATGAGCAAATTTTAATAAATTCCTTGAAATTACGAGTCTGTGAATATTGTTCGAAGTTTGAAATTTGTTTCGCAATCGAACACTGGTCTAATAATCGCGTAAAGCAAAAATAACGTTACAACTCCTTTTTATAAATTTTTCATAAAATTTAGTAAATTCGCGATTCCTCTAGAGTTTTAGCAAAAAATTCATCGTACGGTCTACACGTATAAATTGTGCAAAAAATGCTATTTCGTTATGTTATTTTTTTTTCGTAGCATATTTGAGTCGTTAGGTAGGCCCTTCTCGGAAAAAGGCACATACATATATCTAAATATCGTAATAATATGTATACAATAGTGTATATCATTGGATAACATCGAAATGAGAAATTCTATGGACAAAAAAGGGAAGGGACGTGTTTTTAAATGAATTTAAACATCCATCACATCGTCCTTAATAATAACGAACGGTTTCTTCTTCGACGCATGATTTTCCTCTTGACCGGAAGTTCCACAGGCCCTGGAGCTAAGCGGAAATGAACGATTTATGATAACGATCAAGTTTCTTGCACTCGGAGTAAGCTACACTCATTTTTTCCTAATCAAACAAGTGTTTAATTAGAAAATATATATAATGACAATTTTTTTAAATTCTAACGAGATATTTGTAATTTGAATCGACTTTTAAACAGCTTTTCTGATCATTAAATAGAAAATGCATAAACTGTCATTTGAATACGATTTTTTCG
>JABSMR010015962.1:0-18221 GCA_018902295.1 Dusona sp. PSUC_FEM 10030013 | reverse complement strand
ACATAGTGATATTTAAGAATAGAGTTATGTCGGAAGAGAGAAATTCCCCATAGAGCTATTTAAGAGTAGAGAAATGCCGAATAGAGTTGTGATACTGCCGTCGATACTTGAAAAGTTGGAATTTATCAGCTTTGAGTAAATATCGTGAAAAGCTCCGTAGGGAGCTAGAGGACATATTACAGAAATCTACCACACCGAACCGTGCTTTTCGAGCAAAGGGGTAGTTTTGGAAAGCTGCTGGATCAGCCCAGGGGAATATCGATCAGTTTTTGGTAGGAGTTTTTTTACACGTGCGCGATGTAAAGCGCGCAACATTTGGACTTGCGCACTGAACGTCCATTTCCTCGACATCAGGACGATCCGCGAGTCTAAGGAACGAGGATGGTCGACCAAAACAAACGCTGCGTCTGCCAAGGGATGAAGTAAAGGTGCGTCAGTGGCGCATAATAATAAAACAAAAAAACAGTGTCTTCCGTCTTGAATCAACAATTCTCAGTCAACCACATACTCCGCTGTGAATAGATAACTTTGTTTCATTCGTGACTGTTTTATTCTGGCAAAAATGACTCCAGGATTTGGTCACGATCCACTGTCAACCTACAACATAACGGTCCTGAGTGAGTAAGCATTCCCCGAGTTAAGCGTCGCGGTGAAAGGTCACGAATTTTATTTATCTCCCTCTCCTGTTTATTTTTTTTATCCGTTATTCACATGGTGAACCAAGATCCACAAGTGCATCGACTCTCCATGCACATTCGTCCCAGAAATATATGTCCACTACTTCGCTAAACTCCGGGAACACACACGACTCGTATGCTTTAACGGTGCATCGTTTTCATACTCGAATCTAATTCATAATTCAAGGTAACGCTGCTCTCTGTCTCTGGCAACAGCCCCAGCATGTTCTTTTTCAATTGGCGAATTTTTGCTTCGCTCTGTCGTATTCTGCGCCCTCGTCGAAGAAAGGAATTCTCTTTATGCACTCAGTACTTATCGTTGGTAAGCTCGTAATAGAAAAATTCATTCATGCTCATGTACACGAATAAAGATTACGTGATCTTTTGAATTTATTGGATTTAGATCTAAATTCATTTGCAGCATTACATAATTAATCTTGAAATCATAAATAAACCGTTATCAACTAACATCACAATAGAAAGTTAAATTATCACTGCTTGAACTTTACGATAACTCTTCATTGTCAATTGATTATCAATCTTTATTATGATGAATGATTAAAACTCTTAACGAATAAATTACATCAAAAAATATTTGTGTAACTTTTACGTGCTATGCTTGCGTGCGTGTTCGAAAGGATTCATACTATTGTCCGGATGGGCCTGGCACGTGATCTGCGCTCCCGATATATTCTCATGGAACTTTAGCTTCCTGCTGCTCAACATTGGCCAATTGGTGTACATTGTTTATCAGATGAGACCGGTGAAATTCGATCCAGAACTTGAGGAGGCTTATCACACGCTCTTCTATCCTTTTAAAGTACGGATACATGTGTAGACGTTTTCAGGTTGAAAAAAAAAAGAAACAAAATATAGAAACTTTTTATCAATAAGCAGAAAATTGATTATGATATTAACTCAGCATTGTAGTAATCGAAAATTATTCATATTGATGCAAAAGCAATGATAATTCCATGCTATTATTTCTTCATTTCAGGTATCGAGACATCAATTTAAAAGACTCGCGTCACCCGAATTTGCCACTATAATGTCGTTACACGCTGGCGAAGCTTACGCAATGCAAAATTTAACCAAAACCGACAGGCTGGGTTTGCTTCTTAGTGGCAAAGTCAACGTACTCAGCGATACTAACTTTTTGCATCCAATACTGCCATGCGAGTTCTTGGACTCGCCGGAATTTGAAAGTTCACGAGCATCCGTAGACGACAAGTTCAAAGTACATATTAAATTAATCGAGCGTACAAATAAATTGTCGAACTTGTCGAAATTGTCGAATTGTCGACTTTCAAATTTAACGAAAACTATTTTTATTAATTTTATATATATTTGTATAATTTTCATATTATTACGTAGAAGTATTATTATTATTTAGAATCGGTCAAACCAATTTTGTGGTAAACTAGATTATCCGTTCCAGAATAAACAAGTGGAACCTAAAAACAAATTTTTCATACAGGTGTCTATCGTAGCTGCCAGTTCCTGCAGATATTTATACTGGCAAAGAACTGCACTGGAATACTTACTCGTAAAGGAGGCATATTTGGCAACGGTTTTAACGACTTTGGTTGCACGGGATATAGCTACGAAACTATATGCAATGAACAATAAGGTATAATTATAATGGAAGCCATTTTTATTTAGAATCTCAGCAATCTGATTTTTTTCTCTCCATTCATTCATAAGTATTTTTATCTTCATATGTTTATATGTAATGCACAACTTCTTTTATTCTGAAAAGTCGTTTACAATGAGAAAAAAAAAATAAAAAAAAATCTAAAATAAGCAAACTCAATAATAAAACAAATAATCACTAATGTTTTTTGTGCCTGTTAGATAGTTACAGATAAAGGTTCTCATTTGGATATAAGACTGCCCTCGATAAGTGCTGGATTGGGGATCACCGGGGAATATCGAAGTCCGAGGGCCTCGCGACAGGCCCTTATACGACGCAAAGACACAAAACTTGCTTCGAACAATGGTAAGGATGTTGTTTTGATGACTGTCACAACGATCGCTACAACGAATAATTATTCTTGACCTTTAAGATGAGAACTGTTCGCAGATATTGAATTTTGAAAAATATAAAATATAAGATACTTATCATTGTCTTATGTTTTGTATCATCCAAAGTGAGCGGTACGAAACCCAAGGATCGGCCTTTGAACAATCTCACGAAGCTCGGTGCCCCTAACATGGAGCCACTGCCAGAATTGCCTTCATGCGACGATCTTGCCTCGAGCGGAGTTGAGAGTTGGCTCGACTCATCGAGCAAATATCATAGTTGTGAAATCGTTGATGATGAATGACGAACAGCCTCCGTCGATACTCTCGGCTCGCGCGATGACTGTTCCTTGGAATCGACGAGTTGAGAATTCGACACGACGTCGTTGCTAAAAATAACGTGTCCATTCCCTAATAGGCTATCGTACGGTGCTTTGATAGAATGGACGATCAATCAGAAATTTTTCATCGACGGATCCGAAAAAAATATTATCTGACGTATATCAAACGACTATATTGGGGATTTAAAAAAAAAACAAAAGAAGACATTGAAAACCAGTTGCGACAACGTGATTACAAAACGCATGGCTGTGGGTCCCCATTATTTTTTTATTCCCAATATTCCTTGTCAATAATTGGGATGTAATGCGATACAGACGACTACTTTTATTTGTGTCGAAAAAAAAATGTCGAAACATTATTAACGAGGAGATTCCAAGAAGAAAAATGTTTTTATTTCATTGCAATAACGATGATTTCAGTCAAGGAAATTTTGTTGTTAAGCCATCATGATTAAAATCAACAAGATTTTTGTATCAATGAGATCAGATGTTAATTCCTGACTTTGTTGAATGTGGGTATAAATTTTATTTGACAATTTGTATACTAATAGCATATATTATATTTTTTGGCATGTACTTGAGCAAATCCATATACTCCGCACACCGTTCGATCGTATTCGTTCGGCCTATGCGAAATTTTCCCGTTTTCGCTATAAAAAAAAGTCTTTTTCACACATTTTTCCTTGCAATTTTTCAAATTTTTCGATGAACATAGCAATAATGAATTTATACTATGATGTAAAGCGTTGTTTATTATAATCTTCGGGTTAGTTGGTTATACACAAATCATTATTGTAATTATATCTTGTTGTAATAAACGTTTGAATAACACATTTACCCTACGCTGTATTTTGTTCCTATGGTTTTCCACACCCGTGCAGCTACCTAAATCCATAGGATCTTCAATTTTAACCTTTTAATGCCGGTGTGCCATGTTTGGCACGTTCATGTCAGAGATTCCTTATACTCGTAAATCAACAATTTACATAAAGGTCGAAAAATTTCGCTATACGTATCGTTCAAAACTGCGAAATGTCAATTATGACAAAATTTTTTCTCCGAAAAGCAAGACAGCTGAACAGTGCAATCAAACTCGTTAATTTATCAAAAAAAACATATATAGACATTTTTTTCAATATTCTCTCGATAAATTTTTGTAAATGGAGATTGTTCGGATGCATAATGGACATATTAATATTTCAATTTATGCAATATTGGAGATAGGGCATCAAGATGAAGTTTAATGTTCGTCTTCAGAAATGTTCTCTGTCTCAGTAACTTTTTCAACTTAAAAACTGCTGGGTACTAGAATTTAACATTTTTCACGTAAGAGTGGGAGAAGGGACAATTTCGGTTTATCGCAATCTAAGTCTCGAACCGAAAGGATTAATTAAATGAAATTATACAATAGTACAATTAGTGACAACGTTTCGTCATATAACTGATCAGTCTCATTTAAGTTAGTTCTGAGTGGCTGACGAAAATTTAAGAACATCAAATGGGTACGATTCAGTCAACCGTAGAGATTTATTATGAATCTGTTTATATATAAACATGTATATATGCGAACTCCGAGAACTTTATCGCGCATATATATACTTATATGTGAGATGAAGTTGCCAGAGTTCGGCGACAATTACGCATCCACTTATGGAGCCTGCAACATTCGTGTTTACATAATGCAGGAAGTGGTTAATTTATTTAGTTAAAGCAGTAAAGATAGACGTCGATAAATGTTGTAGAGTCGGGCGAGCAAATCACGTCATAAAATAACTTTATTGTTGTCGTTATCTACTTTTTTACTATATCTACTTTTTATTCCATTCAGGATATGAAAAGCATGATTTTGAGCTCAACATATGGAAGAAAAAAAATGCCGATTATGTAGATGAATTATTTCAATTTTCTGAAAACATTGAACTAAGAACGCGATACTTTGAAAACCTACATCGCTGTAAAGTCTGAGAAAAAAACATGATCAAAATTTTGCTTGCACAGAGAAAATTACTTTTATGGTTAAATAATGCTTTTGAGCTCGGCAGAAGCACCAAGAGTTAATGGTCAATCGCACCGTTACCTACTGTAGAAATTGCAAAAACACTTTTACTGTCTTATTATTTTGTGGCTATGATCCAAATGTAAAGGCTATCGTTCAACGTAAGCTCTTTTCCAGCTGACATTTTTTTTTATCACATTGTGCTTCGTTTACGATTGCTTATGATTTATTACAATACATAAACGGAAGCTTACACGATTTATATTTGAAAGAAAGGATGATAATAAAATAGGATGCAATGAATTCTGTGGCTCACATGATATAAAGCCACGATTATTATTATGCGGTGCATCGACTATTTTTCCCCTTTACGAATGGCCCGTGTCCACTATGACAGGAATCTCCGTGGTTTTTCAAACAAAGTCAGACAACGAACGGTCACAAGAGAGCACATATGATGTCCAGCGTAAAAGGTGGCAATTTGTAAGACCAAAAGAAAAACGGAAGTATTCTGGCACGCGACCAAACCTCCTTCATCTCTTGCAGCCTCAGTGACTATAATATTTTGTCGATAAAAAAATGTACTTAGTCTTGCCCCGATCGCGGATACACTTCCATCATTTATTTTGCTTAGCAGAACGAAATCTTTTGGTGGAAAATTCATCACGTATTCCGCACTAATTTTTATGATGGTGGCAAATTAATTGAATTTTACATGGATTCCATATCTGAGAACACGCACCGAAACATTGTAGGCATATTTTCTAAAACATCATTGGCTTGCACTTTAACCGTTTCCTCTATGTATCGTAAATAATCGAAAATTGATGTATTTCATCAAATGATTGAATCAAGTTTATAGTATTTGCAAGCAATCGTTAATTTTTTCGGAAATTATCAACAATCTACGAAATAAACTTGTTTGACTGAATCAAATAAATAAATGAGAGACTGGTGATTCAATGATGCTCGAATATTACAATCAAAAATGTAATAATGTATTGAAAACTATTCAAAGTGAAATTCGATCACATTATACCGAAATGTCCGATATACAAGCGAAAATAAACGAAACCAACTCTCATGCTTTATGGATTAACAAAGAAAATGCAACGGGCATCGAAAATCATGCCATTGCTAAAAACACTAGTGTAGAGGGAAAAAAATGCAGCGTTGTTGAAGAGAATTCACTTTGATGTTAATGAAGTGCCGTAAAGCGCTTACCAACACCTTTGCAATTAATGAGAGAGCATCAAGAGCGAAACGAGTTTGCCATAGGGGAGAACAATCTGGAACTTTGCAAGAGGTCAACATTATAACGTAGTTCGATAAAAGAACAAGCACTTTTGCACGTTATACTGATATAAGAGTAAAACAAGCATACCGGAAATTCGACCGTATTGTAAGTAAAGATTTTGAGTTCTTTTTTTTTTATTATTTCATTTTGTAACCGTGCGTTAAAATTATCAATTTGTCGTCGAACCGATAGTTCAATTCTAAAGTGCATGACTAAAAAAGTACTAAAAAAGATTTAAAGAAAAATATTTTTTTGCTATAGTAACAACCGGTGCCGGTCGAATAATTCTTTTGAACCTGCTGCAACGAAGAAAGAAGATGGGAAATCCCAGGGTCTGGTCGAGGCTGGCTCGAGTCTCGTTATTTATGGAAAGTCTTATCGTGCCGGATGAATCTCTTTCGAGCGTCGAATGTGCCATGCTGGTCGATATATGTATATTGAAGCCGTTTGGGAGGGATTGGACAAAAGAGGAAGGCGCGGTGAACAACGACCATTAGGAAGATCGCTTCATTCCGCGCAAAAAATCGTGACCTGATTATCAAAGTCTACTGGAATAAATAAAGTGCCACGTACATCAAATCCCTCTGATACATCGATTTTTTCAGCGTGTATACAAAGTGATCATTTGGGCTCAGCACTCAATAACATAAAAGATCAGATCAGGTCAGGTCATGAGGTAATATTGTAATATGTTTGTATTTTATTATTATAAGGGAGAGCGAATCATTCTCACTGAGTTTAATATAGAAATGATCATCGTAGTCAATAAACCAGCACATACATAGGAATGCATTAATTTGCATAACATTTCCGAAAATCCATGTTCCTCATTGAAGATCAACAATTAAAAACTGTTCTTAAACAGCTGAAGGTCACATCATTTGACGAAAAGTTGCCTTTACTTGTTTTTGGTGATTTTTATTTGATTAAGTTTCCATGAACGGAACTGAACCTTCAACAACCAAAAATAAAGTTTGCGATACGCATGTCCACAGAGAGAATGCGATAGTGATCGAATGGATAAATTCGAGTTACAACAATGATTCACATTGAATCTTGGTTTGATTGATCATGTATGTAGGAGCAATTTAACGAGGCAATGAACGTCTGAATTCTTATCAGTTTACTTGATCTTAATTTTTCTGGAGAGTTGATAGACCCTTGCACAACTGTGGTACCGTGGCACATAAACCACCTGCTTGGCTTGCAAATTAAATCGTTGAGAAAGATTTTGCTATAGCTAAGTTGCGTTGATACTGGCCATACGTGGCAATGTGGCTTTCTGGTTATATCTCGTGCCTTCTCTGTGCAGGACTATCGGAAGAGCATGTATAGTGCCTCGAGTAGCTCAAATAGTTCTACCCCAAGTTTGCCTCTACAAATGGCAAGGTCTGGCTTTCTAGCCTAAGTTTACCAGAGTGAGCGATGGAAAAGGGGGAGGACAAAGAGAGGGAGGGCGAGAGAGGCAGAAAGGAAGATTGATCTGCCCTAGCGGAAACCTAAGGTCGAAAAGGCATCTGCAAGTGTAATCGACGAACGATTCATATGTATATATATACTTATACATTCGTCCATGATAGAGAAGGTAGTATTTATACATCAGGTATCCGGTCCTTTTGCTCACGACCCCATTATTCGTCCGTGTCAAGGTTCTGATTTTCACCACCATCACCATGTCATTGTCCACTTACGTGCTGCTTGGAAGCTCTCGCCCACCTGATTCCTCCCATCTAACGAAAAAATAAAAATCTTAGGTTTAGCAATTGTATTACTTTGATCTCTGCGCTGCTGTACACGAGCAAACATTTTGTTTACACCCAATTTGATTATAAAAACTTTCATTAAAATCAGTGAAGCAAATGGCGTCGCTTGAGATTTATTACTGCTCGGGTCAGATTGCTAACACGTGGATCATCATTTTTTTTGTGGTATATCCGTAGGTTATACTTGATAAAAACGCAAATTTCACATCTGAAATTAGCCCCTATTAAGGTGATCTATCAGTCGTTTCGTCGCGAAAAATCCTACTGTAAGTTTTTTTTGGCGAGGCTGAATATTTCAAGAAACATGTAAGTTACACTTTGTTCTCCTTAAGTCAGAGAAGAAGATGTAACATTTCTTTTTATCGAAATATCAAGAATGTGCGAGAAAAACCTGTATCTGCTTTTTAGCTATCGCTCTCGCAACCGATAGATCACCTTAAGGCATAATCGTTTTGAAGTATCGGCAATTCAGCAATGTCGAATTAGTGTATACTATGATAAAATGAATAAAGAATAATCGACCTTGAGTTGCGATAATTAAGGAATAAACAAAGGGTTATTAACCCGTGGCAAGAACATACGAGAAGAAAGGGGTCAACGGTATCAGTGAGCAGGGAGTTGACCATAGTGTCACGCACATGAGGTCACCACGTGTCTGAGCAATGTCCAATGATCCTCAACACGCGACACGATCTTCTATCTGCCTATTTATAGAAAGCGAAGGCATTCACTCTCTCTGTCGTTCCTATCTTCCGCCATTATCGGTGCAACGGGTATAAATTGCATGTTGAAAACATCAATGTCATATTAACTACAGAATGGAATGAGAATGGGTTTAAAAACAAAACTAAAAATGACTGAAAACTATGGAGACTTACTACTATACGTATCATACGTTCGCATTAACGATAATTGAACAACCACACGTTTGGAAAGGAATATAGTTTTAACTGTTGAGAAACAAAAAGCCCGTAATAATGATACTCTAAGTGAAAACCGGTACGACTTGCACCCTTTTGTTGGACAAAAATAGGTAAATGTAACACGTAGAGGGTAGAAGTAGCCAGAAAAGATATAATGTGTGTATTTATGCGTTGGTATACCTCTGAATGTATATGTGTGTCTCGGTATGTGTAGGAGGGAGTTGATAATGGTTTGACGACCAGACGGGGTGTATGGACTAAAGAAAGAGCAAGATAGAGAAAACTCCTCTGCTGTCCACGATGCACGGTCATTGTTATCGATTTGCGAAATCAATTACTTAACAGCTGCCGGCGGGTAAGAGCAGAAGAAGGACGTCGCGACGTCTTTATGGCCTCCCCGTAGTATAGACACGGTAGCATTGATGACTATGTACGTATTCCCCGTGCTATGCTTGCGTCTTTGTATATGAACGTCCTCAAATGTAAGTGTGTTAAGCTCGACTTCTTTCAGCTGTTCACTAAACGAAAGAACCGACCTATTTTACTACTGATGTGCAGGGGTTGTCATGCTCGAAGCTGTAAAAAAACCCATTAAAGGTGTTGAAGTAGCTGAGACAAATAGATCGAAGGAGGGATATTTTTTTTATGTTCGTTACAGTGCTGAAATATGAAATATTTAGGAAGTTTTTGTTCACGAGCAAATTAAGCGTAATCATTACATAACACAATATTGCGTAATCAATTCATAACACAATCAAATTGATTACATAATAAATCATGCAATAGTAATTTGAAGACTAATTTGAAGAGATTTCTTTTTTAGTTTTTCTCTGACAAGCTATATTAGTTTTCACAGTTTATTATTGGTGAAAAATTAATTTTTCTATACCGAGTAACAGTTACTGAGCGAATGATTGTTAAAACGATGAGCCCTTGTGTCGATGAATTAATTTGGTAAATTTATTCGACGTGAGTCGGCCCCAGTACTTCGTGCCTCGTATACACGAGAGACAAGATCCCGAGCCGTACATTTTCGGGTCGTAAACCTCCGACGGACCAGATGTATAGGTACATGGTGTACGCGTAAGTGTGTACATGTGTACACGGCAAATAACCCTCTGGTACAGAAACTCATGTGGTACAAGAGGAACGTAACAGTAGCGGAGAAACGTGGGCTGTCGAGTTAAGCTCGACAACGTTAGTACACACAGTCTTTTCTTTATGTATATATGTATATATATTCGGTAAGCTCCATTACATGCGAACCCCCGAGGAGAAACTCTTACAGCATCCTTCTTTTCCGACCTGAAACTTTCATGGCTGCGCGTATCTCTCGCAATTCCGTGAATAAAAAAATCGTTCTAATATGGAATCATGTTTCCATTTTTTTAAATAAGTATATTTAAATATCCAGGTTTACATTTAAAAAATGAACGAATTTTTTTAGAATAAAGGCTTATGAAAATATACTGATCAATTAATGACATAGTTTGATTAATTGGAAATATATTGATCTATTGATACTTGAGCATAGGATCTTTGTATGAGAAAAAAAATTATTAACAGAATAACGTATTGAAGCAAATATCTGTCGACTTTTTACTTCAGGAATTGACTTCAAAAACTGGAAGGTTTTAACGTTGAACAAACTACTTCAAATAAAGTTTGAATATACACAATGAAATATGCATAATTGATTAGGAATCACGAGTACAAAAATAAAAATAAATACATAGTGACGACAAATAATTATCCATAGAACAACATTTCTGACAAAGTCAAAGTGGGTTTTACAAAAACATCACAACCTCACGACAGTTTCTCTATCGGGTTTCTTTACTGTTCAGACTATTTAGGGTCATTATTGAAAGGGAGAGCTTGACTGAAAGACTGATTGATTGATGGGTCATGTATTCTTGTGCCATAATGATACTGTAGGCTGTAGGAAGTACAAACAACAACACCAAAAGCCGAAAAAACCTCTTCCGAAACAGTGTTTTGTTGACAGATTAGTATGGAAGATCATACACCTGAAACCGGAGTGCAAGTATGTCAAGTATATTTTTCCAACATAGTACGCCAACAACCCAAAAATAAGAAATTGATGAAAAATCTAGAAATAAAAATAAACATAAACTCGAAATCGGTTTCTAGCGATGCATCATGAAAATATAGGAAAGAATATGAAATTTAAATCCAAAGGAGATAGAGAGAGTGAGAGGGAGGAATAAAAAAAGAGGGAGCTTCGGGTGCCGAGTTAAGTTCGTGCGGTGCTGCCACCTGCTCGGAGGGCGTGGCGCTAGTTCCACCCTCGACCTTAGTAGTCGGAGGGTAGCGTCAGACCGGGGTGCACGCAGAACTTGCACGTTTGAGAGAGTGAAGCGAGCTGCTGGTGTGTGGCAACGAGCAGTTAGTAGTAGAGCAGCTAGAGTCTAACGCTGCTGACATCTGAACCACCCCTTGCATCATTCCTGACCCTTGCTCCTCACCCCTCTTCGATGTCCAACGAGTGTGTGTACGTGTGAGTCTGTATTTTGAGTGTGACTAGCGCGTGGACATGAAGAGATCGCGAAAGATTTTCTGTCTCTCTTTCTGAGTATTATATTCGACGTCATGCCGCCGGGAAGACGAGCCGGAAAGACCTGAGTGTGTTTACACAAAAACAAATATGTATGTTTGTGTATAAATATATAAGTGCGTGGATGGAGGAGAAAAAGAAAAAATAAAAAGCGAGTCAGAAACAAGAAAGCTTGTGAGAAAAGCGTGCACGGTATTCAAAGTGCGGAGAAAAGAATCGCGGTTCGTCGAGAGAATCAAGAAAAATAAAGTGACAGTAAAGCTCGACACGATGACATCGTCGTCGTTGTCGTCGTCCACTGCGAGAAGCGTGAGAAATTCTGTGAGAATGAGGCATCGAGACAATACGTCCCGGAGTCCCGAGTTTACGTTATCGAAGGAGGCTAATCGTAGTGGCCCCAAAGCGTCAATGAAATATCAGCAGCACGAGAAGCAGGAGCAGCAGCAGTACCACCACTACCACCACAACCAGTGACCGTCATGGTGGGACGTAAACATACGAGGAGATTCCTCTGCAGCGCAACGCGTCCAGCAAGAGTCCCTCTGGGATATCACAATTTTTATCTGCCTGAATCTCCATCATTATTGCTACCGTGCTCATTGTTATTATCGCTATTATTCTCGACGAAAAACTAGTCGAACGTGTCGATGAGACACTAAAGTTAATGCGACACAAAGGTACAAAAACAGTCGCGAGGCCGATACTTTTTTCTTCGTCCCGCCTCTCTCTATTTTCAATTTAGTGGCTCCTGTGGGGTGGTTTTTGGTTCTCCTCGCGTTTATACAACGTGTCCTTCCTTGGCTAGGCCAGTGTGTTCAGTGTGTGTGTGTGCATATGTGTTTTTTTTTAATATCATGCCCAGACACGTTTGCAATGGTATGTAACTGTGTATATAATACACGAGATAATTCAATCGAGTAGATCTAATATTTTTTATTTATCTTCTTATGTTTATAAATCATTTTTTAACCATGCAAAAGTAGCTAATGAATTTTTCGATGTGAGACACATCGAGCGTCGTTCGAGAGATGCCCTTCTCTCAATGTACTCCAGACATTTGTTGTCAGTACACGAGCTTATTAGCGAGATTATTTTCGGCGATATTTCCAGTATTGTGCATCCCTAAGAATATGGATAGAAGGGTAAGACGTGCCGGGAGACTTCACCAAAAAGTAGGAGCCATCGTGAACAAAACGAGCCACAGAGCAAGCGTGAAACGTACGTGATGTATCTCGCAACGTGAGTGGGGAAAAGGAGAAGGAGTAGGATCCGTTACTACTACTACGAATCTACTATCGGTACTACTTCACCCATCACGATTGTGGAATATTCGTGTGTGAGCAGAGACGCCAGCACGAGAGCGTGAGGGTCGCGTGCCCGAACTTCACCGAGGCATTTACTATGCGATCAGTGTCTGACTACACACTTACCTCTTCCACTGATATTACTAAGTTGCCTGTTATACCACGAGTGACTAAATAGTACTTTGGGCAAACATACTCGTCCATTTAATGAAGACATTCGACCATCTGTGGTTGCTGACAAATAAGGATTATTGCTGCATAGCCGAAACACTGCAACGAGATAAATAAATCAGTAGCAAGGGTCAGTCTGACTCGGACGTTGCGAATAATCGGCTGCTGCTATCCCCTCATAGAAACGCCAGCTTTCCGACAAATTCAGTCGGATAAAACCGTATTATTTGAGTATTTGAATAACCTGACTTATTTTTATTTTTCGTTTCACTGGACGGGAAAGCGAAAACGAGTAATTTCCGAAGCAGATTCAATACCTATGATATTAATGTGGAAATATTGATGAAAGAGTGACAGAGAGGAGGAGAGGATAACAAAGAGAATAATTTTTCCATTGTGCGAGCAAAGGCTCGATTCAAGTGCGTTGTGTCCATTTCTACGTTGAAACAATGAAAGTAGGATATGATTCGCGTAATAAATTCTTTAAACAAGCCGGCTAGGTTAAATTACCTGGATATGAGAGCATTTCGAATGAACGACGTCCTACAAAGGAAAATAAGTAATCATTTTAACAATAATAATAGCAACAATTGTAACAATAAACGAGTAATAATAGAACTAATGGTATCATCAAAAACATAAAAAATAATAATAGTTATCGAAACGATATACAAATAATAAAATAGTTAAAAAAATAACAATAGTAATTTTAACAATAGGAATTTAAAAAAATAATTGACGCAGCATACCGCGATAAAACGCATCGCTGGTATCTCGCCCATTAAAACAAAAGTCAATTGCGATGGTGTTACACGCGTCTATCGAGGTGACCAGCATCATCGATGAATCATCAACCTGCCTCGTAGGAAATAAAGAAATAATATTGTTGGCTTTTACCCTGTGTACACCGATTACGAAGCTTCATAACACGTACAGAAGACTGAGCTGCATTATTCAGCATTCCGAACAACATATCGCATATCCACCATAAGGTAATTTTATTTACTTATTTCAAAAAATATTACAAATTCTATATTAATTAATACAATTTTATTAATGTTTGGAACATCGAGTGTCTAAAAAATCGGACACAAATTGCAAGAGGATAGTATAATTAATGCAGTTAAATGTAGGTTACCACTCCGCCAAATATTATTCATCATTACCGCGGCATACAGTGCAGTTTGCGAAACGCAACGGCCAACATAACGTCATATTTCCGTTTTTCACACCCACGTGTACACCCTTCAGTGTTATACAAATGTATGCGCGTGCGTACCTTCTCTTTCCTTTTTCAACGTTCATACTTTGTCTCAGTTTTCCTCGGCCTTATCGACATGTATTTCCCCGTTTATTCCGAGAGAACAACACTGTTACGCGTTTATTACAGACTCTCCCACAAACCACATTCAAGCTGTGGAACATAGATAACAGCTTCTCAAAATTTTTAGGAGATAAGTCTTCAACCATATTTCTCTCAGATCCATTATAGATTATATGTTTAATCAATGCACGATAGCCAATCCGGTGAACTGATAGAAATAAATGGGAGTGGCAAACGCAAAATGATAATGCCTCAGCTCCACTTCCTCAATTTACCCTGTTCCTTTAACCAGCAGCAGGCTGGCTCACGATAAAATTTCTCGTAAACGGTTCATTCACAAGTAGAATAACTGAGTACTTTTATTTTCCAAAATTCTCGATCTAGTTGTCTTGTGAATTTCAGGTTCAATGCTTGCTACACCGGTTATAGATTTACAATAACACATTAACAAAACAGTGAAGTACGAGGTAATGCGGAACGAGGATGCATAAATCGAGTGGATCGTGCGTGCATGTCCGGTGCCAATTTTGCTGTACCGTTGGTTGCCTAGATAAGTCAGTGTCGTTCATCAGCACATCATTTTTGTGTTGGTTACACTGCCAAGTATGCAACACGAATTATAATCGAATTTACATCGTGGTTTACGCTCGATAACGCCCACTTCAATCCTCGAACTTTATGTGTAGATGGAAAACCACAGATTTCTCAATTATCCGGAGATCGCCGATAGTAACGAATTTATTACCAATAGATAGAAAATAACATATCGTTCATTCACAATTTTTCGCTTGAGTACAAAAAAAAAACAAAAATTTGGAAACTTTTAGCGTTCTGTTGGGCGATTTACATGTGTAAATTTTCGTGCTCGTATAAAAACAAGTTACAATAAATTTTTGGTCAATTTATATGGTTCATCTCTCAAAAATATCTCTTGGTTCATAATGAAAGTAATGAATGGAATGAATCGATGTTGCAAGTGATAAATTTTGGCGTCGGAATAATAATTAAAGTCTATATAAATCAAGCTACAGATACGAGTTGTTCGGGGAATGCAAAGTTCGATCGGATGTCGTTACGAGTAAAACAAGGACAAAGTTTTACTTTTGAATTAATTGGTATTGTTGAAGTGCACTTCGTAGTTTTGTTTCCATGCTCTTTCTCGTAGATCCGAATGCAGAGCGCAACTGGCAAAAGAAATTATTTCTGTAGCATGTACATACATTCTCCACAGGTAAAAAAAAACCGCGAGAACAAATAATTGTCGAGCATGCGATATTAGCAAATTACAGTAATACCTGTTGCTACTTCATTGCTCACCTGTTCCTCTTTCATTTTCCGTCCTTTATTCTCGCTCCGTCGTTTTCTGTGAAGCTTACGGTTTTGAAATGCAAGAAATGCAATATCGTCGTTAAGAATTTCGAACAGCTGGAAAAATACGATCTCTTCGTGAATAAAAGTCGACATAACCTTTTTAAGGTAGTCGCACGCGAAACCGAAGTAAAAGATCATCCAAACGACACACGAATGTTGTAAACGGAACTTTTGTCGTGACTGTATCTACGACAAGTATAAAGACTGTACATGGATTGGTTTCTACACTCACGGGCATACATCGAAAAACTTATCGTAACAATGTTTATCCCATTTGATAGCCATCTGCTTCGCGTGTGATTGGTTGTAATTTGAAAGATTTGGTAGATTATTTTGCGAGAAAAAGATTGAGAAAAAAACCCTAACACGGACAACGGTACTGAGCCTATTCTGGTCAACGTGGACATATTTCTCCGACTCATTTTTTATCCAATTAACAGGTTAAAAAAAACGTTTGAAGATTCCCGTAGCTAATTCGGTCCATATTCTGAAGTGCTGGGCTCAAATTTTTTCCAAATTTAGAGTGGATACCGACGAAGGTGGGGCGATAAGTTTTACAGCACTCATACAAATTTAAATAGGCCTGACATAAAAGTACCATGTTGACCGGGTGAGGGTTAAAAATTGAAAAAAAATGTGCAGGTAATTTTTCGAGGATTGCGCTTAACGGAGTTCTTCAAGAATTGCAAAATTGTAAATTTTAAGGGAAGGAATAATCGAGTCGCATATAAGCACGGTATATAAAAAAATAATTTTATTTTGCTACGAATAACCGGGTCAAGCTTATTATTAAAATTTAAGCAACAATTATAGAACATTTTGAAAAAATATATATATTAGTGACGTTGACCGAAAATCTATCACTAGGAATTATTTTCATACAACCTTGTTAAATATTTGAATCATCGAAAAAAAATGTAACGGCGATATATAAACTCGTCGTATTTTGAAAAGTCCTCTCGAGTCCGGTGAAATTTATGCTTTGGAAAAAATTTGAAAATAAAAAGCTAGTGAAACTGTCACGATGTAAAAAAAAATTGTCACCTGTCTGGATACGTAATTTAACGCCAGTATGAAAGTGCTCGACGGGATATACGCATTGAGAGATAGAATGGAATATGAAAAGGTTTTTTTTTCTAGTCGTCGAGGGAACATGTTTTTTTTTCTTCGTTATCTTCCTTTCGTGTGTTTCGCTCTTTAAATAGTTCCCTCGCGAAGAATTTCTTTATAACATGACTATTATATCTCCTTCTTTATATGCAAAACTGTCTTTTATAGCAAGTTTTACCCCCTGTCTCGTCCGTACTTTCCTTCTTAGTGACTTTATTCCTCTAGTCCTCCCTTTTTCTTCTCTCTGCCTCTGTCCCATTTTCTTTCATTCGAAAAAGTACCACATCTGCAAAGGATTGAAACGTTTATTATAAATTCATGTATATTAGGGAGGATGCATGAAAATGGAGAGGGAAAGGGAACCTAGGAGTTGAGGGATGACTTGGGTACAAGAGAACTGGGAGTAAAGTTGAATAGCCTGCTTTTCCGCCTGGCTAGCTTGTGCCGCCTTTCAATTCAAGAAGACGCGCGTCCGCCTACCAACATTTATTATTTTCTCTAGAAAATGTTTTTCACCTCCTCAAGAGCTTTCTGCAACTCCGAATGAGCCTTCCCGAATGCACCCCTCATCCTCTGCAACTAATTACGAAAATCATTTCATTCGCGAGATTAATTAATCCAAATAGCGAATATATAGACTTCCGGAAGCTACAAACTTTCTTCCAACGTCTATAATTTAATAAACCACTTTTGTATTCGGATAATTATTTTCTTCATAACATTGAAGCATAAATGGGAATATAACAATGGGGCTTTCATGAATGCTGAAAAAGTTTCAATAGATAAATTAAATTGATTGACTGAGCAGAAGGGTATAAATATAAAACTTAATCAGCCTCCAAGGTATCGACGTTTTCTTTTTCTGATTTTGATGACAAAAGTATTGAAGAATTTGCGATAATCTTGCTTTTCCTTCACAAAAAACCTGCTTTTTCGCATATTATGCGACTAAATAACAGACACAGAAAAAACAAACGAAATAACGGAAATAATATCGCAAAAATGGAGGAACATTGAAAAAGTTATAAAAATTTAATTTAAACAGAATATTCGACGCATTTATGTTGCCAGTATAAACACATGATTACATTATTATTTAGTTCTTCCTAAGATAAACTATTACTTTTTACTACAATGTGTGAATAAATAATTCGTACTATATACTATATACGAAAAAAAAATTGTCTCGTTATCCATAAAATTCAAACACCTTTTTAACTTTGTTCTTCATTTTACATAATAAATAATCCTAACATCTGAGAAAAGTCTCTACTGTTTTTTTATTCTTATTGAAACTCCCCAAAACGTAGTATTCTAACTGTTCCCATATATATATATATATAT
>JABSMR010015961.1:0-10474 GCA_018902295.1 Dusona sp. PSUC_FEM 10030013 | reverse complement strand
CCCAACCGACTTGTGTTTGGTTACATATACTTCGACCAAGTGCGAGAATGTCAAGAGAAAAGGCGTTCGGAATTGGGAGCTAGGGGGCAATAAGCATGTTTGGGATTCTCGTTGTATTAGTTTGTTCCACTATAAAATAACTTAAACCCCATTTCGAGCGCAGTTTCCCGCAACGCTTCACGCTCGTTACGATCGTATAGCTGTTATATGGTTGAGAAAATTATATAAGTATACGATGTACACATAGAAAAGTTCATGATACAAATTTGAAGCTGATGCTGCGGTGTATTACAGTCGTATACCGAAAAACTGGCTACACAATTCAAATCGTTTAACCGTAAAACATAAATAGTCGTGTATACCTTGACATTCCCAACAAATAATATACTTTATTCAATCAAAAATTCGAATCGACAAATGTTCAAAGGATTTTAAAAAATGAAATACGTTTTCCATTTTCCATCAGTATTAATGTACAAAGTATATGATTACAAAAGACTCTGCGGTAATGAAAATCAATATAATTTTTTTTTATTCGCGATGTTCAATAAAACACGAGTAATCGGATTTCGCTCAAACAAAACTCACTCTTTTGTATGTTTTAACACCTGTCCATATATCTGACGCGCTTTGTTCAAAAGCGTGTAAAAAGTGGCTTTTCGAAAGTGTTCTTGAAAAATGCACACATTCTTTTTGCACTGTACGTTTTTGCACCAGCCTAGCATCCAGCATCGTAATTACAAAAATGCCTAGCGGGCTGGGGTTCGAAATTAGTGCGGTATTGCGCATACATAGAGGCCGCGGGTGAAGGGATGGAGAAAAAAGCATTGGTAAAATTCTCGTGGCTTGTTGCTCACGTACTCCTCATCTGTGTTTTCGCACATGCGACGGAATGAATATAAAGCGAGAGAGTGTGTAGTGAGAGAGCGACGGAGATAGAAACAGAGAGATAGAGTAGACGAGTTGGATGAGATTGTTACATATATAAGCCAGATGTGTACAGAGTGACGAACAGAATAAGCTGAATGGAGTGCGGCCGAAGCTGAGGACGATAGTGAATCAGGCCCAGTGAAGTAGACCGAGAATTAGGTAAAGGGCAAGGGGGAGAGGGGAGTGTTTCGGTACTGTCGGTAAGAGGGATTAAAGCCACGTAATTCGCATAGGTAGGTAATTACAAAAGAGTGGCATGCACACCAGTTGAAAACGGGAATTCAGGTGTTTCTAGTGATGGCAATTAAATTCACCATAAATCGAAATTCCGAATACGTATGTGTACGATCGTACGTGTATAATTGTAAATTCTATTGTACGCGTATCTGCTACGTCAGGTATAATAGGAGTATAAATATGGATTATATGATGATGAATGATATGATTCGTGGTCAACTGATCGTGAGGAAATGATATATTTCATCGACTACACATAGAAAATGCAATATGTCGTAATGAGACAACACATTTTCATTATTTTCACATTTGTATTATTTTCGTAAATGCTTGATAAGGAAAAAAAAAATGTTTGGTTCATTTCTAGAGACTTATTCCCAAGTACTAATAATCATGCTCAAAAATATTTGATACCCAGAAGATTTACTATGAGACTTTGTTACAAATGTGTCAGTGTACATCTGATCGTAGTAATTAATGCAAAGAACGCATGCCTTACTGTTGCATACATGTTTTCCGAGATTCCAGTTGAAAAAAGTCAATTCTATCCCGTATCGCATATCGAAGGCGCGAAGCGTCGTGCATATCCCGAAATATGTGGCCTACAAAATTGTAACACAGAGAGCAAAAGCGAGGAAGATAGAGAGAGGAGAGAGATCGCGCCGCGATTTCACGGTCGCCCGGATTGTTTTTCTACGCGAGAGCTACGGGCAAGTTGACAAATAGTGCAATAATGGGAGCGTTCGCACGTGAATTGTGACTGGTAATCGGCCGCGTGACGCGTCAATGACTCCATTGTAGTTGCCGTCTCTTTTTTTTTCTTTTTTCTGTATCCTGCCGTCACATCACCCTTCCTCGCACTGTCGCTGTATATCCATTCTAGATGTATACACATCGATGTATATATGTAAAGGATACACACGGATATATATAACATATAGACAGGTATAAGCATTGCACAAACACGCAAATAGCCCAGTGACTAGAGACCAAAGCAAAAAATCAGTCCATACGTTATAGACATATACATACAGAGAGTTTTTTTTTCACAAAGATCACCCCAGCTAGTAGGGGTGTGAATACAGATATATCCTCATATACCAAATGCACAGGTATTCAGCGGTATATATATAAATATATATTTATGACCGTAGCCACCCCGTCGTACTGTTAGACCATTTTCTCGAAATTCTTTTTTGCCCCCTTCGTTTTTATTACGTTTGCTCTTTTATTACATTCTTTTTCTCTATGATGCAAAACAGATAAAAATGACGGGGTATTCGAGAGAAGTAAACTCGAAAATCGTCTACTGGCCTCGCACCGAATAAAATAATCACGCTTCGGACAAATAAATATTATTCAAATCGTCGAAAATGGATGCATATATATTTGTGATTTTTATTTGGCTATATTGTCTGTACCAATCGAATTTATTCAAACCGATAAATAATTCAGATGTGGTCAAGGCTTTATTTTTATGGTATTTATGTACTATATTGTATTATTGTGTAAGTTATCGTACAAGGTCTCAGTACACAAATACGATGTCGCCTAAAGGTTTGCGGTTCTTAATTAATCCGAGGCTTGTAAAAATCTTTGGTATAGTCGTTAACGAATATATTGTTGTATATAATAAACTTCCAGTGGTTATAGGTTCGTAATAAAACCCAGGATAAAATGATATACAAAAAAGGGGAACCAGACCTTTCTCGCAATGTATTTCTATGAGACTCGTGAGAAGGAGGGTATATTTTATTGCTATCCATTTTTTCATGCTCCCTTTTATTTTGTTGTATTTGTTTCGAACCATTAGACATACGATACTTAAAGCGACTGAAAAGAGAGCAGAATTTTGCGGTTTCCTTGACGTTGTGGTAGTTATATAGATATTATAGCTAACAAACATATATATTCATTGGTCCCTCTCTTTCTCTCTCTTCTCTCTCTCTCTCTCTCTCTCTCTCTCTCTCTCTCTCTCTTCGTTTCTACACGCTCCTCTTGTCGGCACACACTGCGCGCTCCATTAAAATGCAAATACATCGTGTACACGAGCGGGACTCGGTGAATTTGGGGTCGACGGTAAAAATTTCAATATTATAATACACAAGAACCCAGTCTGTACAACGGCGGTCGACCAACCGACAGAGCTATTTCTACTGGACGTATGGGAACTCCACGGGTCTCTTAGGAGCTTTCGTGACCCAAGTCTTGAACATAGGATGAGGCACTTCTAACCTCTTCTTTATAGAATCGTCTTCCATGCACTAGCAGCGGTACTTATGGAAATTAAATTTCTCAACAAACGACAAATATTATTCCTATATGTAAAGTGCGTTTCTCGTAAATCTTATTGAAATGAAACGAGAATCGGATAAGGTAATCTTCGTGACCAAGTTTTTACGATTTTCAAACTTGCTTGTGTTTGGAACGTCATTACTTTCTGCTTCTTCACAAGAGGGTTCGGTGTTTCATTATTATTTTTTTGCGTTATTTATAAAGTGTGTAAGTTATTCTGAAATATTTCAAAAAGCTTCAGATAAAAAGTCGTCGTAAAATTAGTACTTTCTTATCCATTTGTTTTATACTCTTTCTGGACGAGTAAGCGATGGTATCAAGTTGAAGTAATCGAACAATACATACTAAACAGTATGAGCTAATAAAATATCCAAGCACACCCTGTATCACTGCTGCATGACTTCATTTATCCCCATCTCTGTTCTCCCGTCCACGTTGCATCACTGAACGAACACCCCCGCCCCTCACGTTCTCTGTTCCCACTCGTTACAACGTTATTCTCGCTGTTTCCCCACGCCGTTTTCTCTTCAGCCCCGTCTCCCTTTCCCCGCTTCATCTTCTCATCGTCGTTGGTATTTGCCTACCAGCCTCGTAATTCGGTTCTCGCGGACGAGCGCGCCAAAACAGCGCGGTCGACCCTTTGGGTAATTGGCGTCACGCCGGGGGTGTTCCATCGTTCCATGACGCTGCTGCTGCGGCAGCAGCAACAGCAACAACACCAGAGTCAACCAGAGGGATGGCAACCGAAGTAGTAGTAGATGTAACAGCGACAATAGAAATAGTAGTAGTAACAGCAGCATTGGAAATGGTGGTACTAACAGCTGCGTGTATTGGAACATGGACAAAGTAACGGTCAGAAACGTGGTACGGAGAAATTTGGAACGCTCCAACGAGCTCCACTGCCACTAGTTATAAACGGTGGCGATCGCAACAAAAACCGTTCGATAGTCAAAGCGCAGGGCGCTCTCCGCTATTCCGACCTTTACTATATCAACATCGAATTATACACGAATCAAAGTGTAAGTTACTGAGAAACAAGTTTATTGGCTGGAAGTTAATTATCCATGATATAGGTATATATTATATCAACATTTAAAGACTGTTCGGATCCTAAAAATTTTTTCAATTCTACGAACTTTTCAGCGATACTGAAGAATATGAGGAATATTTTTTTGAGGATCATTGAACCAACCACATTTACGAGAGATCACTTGTAAAAGCGGATAAATTTTTTTCTCAAATTGTATATATATAGAGGAAACTTGAAATTTATCAAGAATTTTGGATTATCTAACAAGAATTTCGAAAAGAGTTGCACCGTGCGAGATTTAACTGCTAGTATTTTATGAAGATGAAAAAAAACAATTGAAAATCAGTGCCGATCGAATTATGATTTGTCACGTGTACCAGGAATAATTACTAATTATTTTGTACCTGTTGAAACATCTTAATATGGTCATAAAACAACCTCTCATGAGGATTAAGATTTTTTTTGGATTTTTCAAACATAGAACGTACATACAGTACAGAATTTAGGTATGTATATAAGCATATATCTGTTAGCGAAGGTAGAACGCGCGAGAGCATTCGAATAGCGATAAGGGACTCAATTATCAAGCTATCAGAGAGGTAGGACTGTGTTCCGTTTGCATTTCCAATTATTTGCCGGGGAAACGGTCTGCCAATACCGCTCGCGTATACTCTCGATAACCACACTGGTTCTGCTCTCCATTCCCCCTTTTCCACTCTTTTTCTCGTCGACAATGCATATACATATCTATACGTTTATATCTATACCTATTATTTCTATCTCACCCTCGCACGTTCCGGGTACTGTTCCTCTTCACTTCTCCCAGGTACCACTATTTTGGAATTACCTCCTCTACAATGGTCGCTTTGCCTGCTAATGTTTTCCCGCCAATTCTTTTGCTCCTTCATTTCCTCACTTCTCTAGAGCCAGATATACATGAGCACGAGACTATGAAAAATAAAAAATTGTTTTTTCTTGTCTCGTCTGCGAACTTAATAGAACTGTTGGCCACGTTGTACATCCACATTAAAATAGGTACATTTTATCAACATTTCCAACTTCTAGTAACGAACATTGTAATGTGATAAGGTGTGAACTTTTTTATACACCGCAAAATTCAAATCATCTACAATATGCAATCCTTAAACTCTCTACGATGTTTTGGAGTTTTTATCCGGTTTTCTTCCTCCGACCAAATCTTCAAGAACAAGGAATACTAAGGATGAAAAATATTCATATAACATTTTTTAAACGTACTTCGGTCTATATATATATATACCTGATATTAATCCCGTTCGATTATCTGTGCAGGGAAGCAAACGGAAAATTATGCTAGCCGTTTATAGCGCATATTGTACCGAGAGTCAAGTCATTAATTAGCCAAAGAGCTGTACGAGTAGAGTCAGAACATCGCCTCTTACTCTGCTTCACTCTTTATACATCGATATTCGTTGACGCTCCCTAGCTGAGCGGTAGATGCTCTTAGCTAACCACTGAACGCGACAACACGCTAAGATAGTATAGAACAGAGTGACGATATATACCACTCATGCTATTGGTGTCTGCTATGGCGCATCTCGTTAAAGCACCAGCAGAACCGTGAACACCTCACATACACATTCCAAAGAGCTCGTAAAGTCGGGAGTATTCATGTGCATTCATTGCAGATAACTCGTGTCCCATGCCCCTGTTGTCAAAGATACGTCAAAGTGCATAAAACACCTGTGTGTTTCTGCTTGAAGCACGTCCCGCAAGCTTTTTCTCCTGCACCTCTGATATGACGAACGTCAGAACCTGAAAAGTGATTGCGGAAGAAAAAAATGAACACGTGTCGCATACAGGCATGCTCGTATTCTTCGTGGTTTTAAACCTGTGTCCACTGCATACTTGAAGTTTTTCACTAAAGTGAGATATTATGGATGATAGTAACATTCTTTAATTCACAAAGCTAATACGTAAATTGTGATTCTGAATGGTAAGGTTCGGGTTGGGTGAATCTTGGTATAGAAAGTAATTTTTTATAATATAAAAGTACGGTGACGTACGAGAGCAGTCAAAGCCAGCTCGCATTGAATATAGTGTGTCTCACCATCGTGCCACGCGCAATATGGTTAGTGAATTATTTCTCCCGGACTTTGGAGATCCGGTACTTTTTACTCGTACACATTCGATTATCACGCTCGCAAAGTGTGAAAGAGACATTAAATTCGTCTACAAGAAATACACATGAGGGGTGAGAGATGAATGGGCGGACAAAGCTTCGAGACGCACGTATGTCGGTGAGGTAATAAAAGGAGGAGAGAAAAACCAGGGTGTATGAGAAGGTAACAGGAATGACAAGCAAGGTCCACCAGTCTGCGAACAAAGTACTCTTTGTTCTTACCTCGCTCTTTTTCGTTTCCTTTTACTTATTCCCCTTCTACCGTTTGAGCGTCAAAAGCACATGCGTGATTGCATATCAAACACATTTTTGTGCCCGTATGCCATTGTAGTGGTAAATCGTGTGCCTTGCTGTTTCATCCTTGTTGCATGGAAAATTGAGGGACAGATTTTCATACCGAAACAAGAAGATATGCTACATTTCTAAGCTTTGAGCAGAGAAAATTCTTTTGATGTATTTGTGTGTATGACTGCGTGCATGCGTGATGAATGTATTGGTTGTCGGATAAAAACGCAAATGCCACGATTTTTAAGAGGGTGCCAGGCAAAAATTCGTGGACAACATTCGTGTGTGGTAGAAGACTGACCGAGCCACTTCTGCTCAGGATCCAGTTGACATATTAATCATGTGCATTTCTTCTGTGAGCCGAGTCTTTTTACAACTTAATACTATTAAATTCGCATATTCGACTAGTTCGACGGTAGATCCTTGGAAAAATCATTTTCAGCGTTGGGGAATATTCGAAGGATAGTTCAGAGAACGAAGTGTTACGGATGAAAAATTCATTCGGCCCGCGTTCGCAGATAAAATTTCAATGTTATGCCGCTGCTCGAAATTATTTCTGCGCACCGTGCTCTCCTTGCGCATAATGCATGCTCTTGTTTGGTCAGCCTCAGGCTCATTAGAGCTCATGTTTTAAGGTGTACTCAACTCGTGCGATCCAACTTTCCAGAGACGAGAAGAAAAAGCAAGACGAGCTCTGTAGAGTAACGCTTCGTATATAAATCATATTCATTTGTATATATGTATATACTCGCAATATATTTATATAGAAAAATATTCGTATACATGTATGTATTAAGAGAAATCCAAAGAGTATATATGTGCAATGTGTAGGACGAGTCTCTTGGCAACTGCGTTGGAACATAGCCTGTGGAGGTTTAGACGTGTGACAGGGGTTGAAGCCGCACTCTCGCCACCGTCATCTGTCAACGGTAGAGGGTGCGAGAGCCATACGAGAGTCTCGGATTTGGTCTGTTCTCTCCTTTCCTCTCCCTCTTTCTCTATCTAGCAGTAATACAACGCATACCCTCGAGCCGGCAAACTTTAAGCTTTCCCACTGTGTCGCCTCCGCGTATTTCCGTTGCATGTAGGTTTATATGGTATGTGGGTATATCTAAGCGTGCATATCTCACTATCTCACCGGTTGCTGCACTTTACGGCTAAGTTTTCTAGATCCTATGCCACGTTCTGCAATAACTCGCTAAGCAATATTTTTCACCATAGCGTCTTTCTCGTTCAGTATTGTTTTTAAGGATAAACCTACAGTGGTTCGTAAGGAAGCTTTTAAAATTAAACCATATCGATTTATTTTAAAGTAGCGACTAATTTGAAATCGTAATATACTCAAAATTTGAATAGAAAAATCTTGTCGATTACTTGTTGTCGAAATTGACAACTGTCTTGATGTTCGGTACTCATTAATCGGGTTTTAAAAGCCCTTAAAACAAAGCCCAATTAGCTCTACTGGTTCCAGTTCTATCATAGTCATTAATTGACTGAGAAAAATAATTCTATGAATTTTTATTCCGGCATGCATGCGTGTACGACCCATTTCGTCGGGAAGCACGGGATAAAATTTTCAATGCATTTTTATCGACCCTATAACATAAACAAAATATTGAATCGTATGAAGTGGAAAAAATGGTTTATCGGGCCATACAATTTCCGATCCGTTTCGGAGAGAATTAAATAGTTGAGAGCTTCAGTAAACACATCCATTAGTTACAACTCAACTTTAAATATATATTATGGAGATGGCGCAATTTGTTTTGTTTGTTTTTCTGTTGTACGAGAATCTCCCTGCTCACTGCGAAGTTTCAAGTTTTTTTTTCTCGATTAAAATAGTTTGAAATATCAGCTTCAAAAAGTAAATTGCAGAAAAGCGTTGAATTTGTTCAGCATTTCCAAAAAACGCATTCTACTTCACTCTGATTACTCTGGAATTGGCTTAAAGCTTTGTAGCAGGAACAGCCACTCAAATTTCGGATGCTTGTGTGCGTGTAAACTAAGCCATATGAGAATGGCAACGAGGAAATGTGAGCCAGGAAGAGATATGCGAATAACAAGAAAAAAGAGTGGAAGGAGAGAGTGAAATCGATCAGCAATGGAAAAGTCGGTCACGTCGAGTACCCTTTAAATCGTGGGTCACGAAATGAGACTAAAATTCGTATTATTTTCTTTGATATACATACTTGTTTTTATTCTCATTATATGTCATGCATATTTTCTTCATGTTAAGTAGAGCGCAACGAAGTATGTGACGTCTATGTGAGAGTTAGAAAAATAACGCTAAAAATCATCGAAAACTACATACCGTTAGCAATAGTTTGATTTAATATTTACTTTAAAATTTTTTTAATGTAAGTTTATTGTTGTATCTGATAAAAAATAATACGTTAAACAAGAATATGAAATTTCTTCTGCTAAAGATAGGAAAAATGATGACTGCATGTATAATTTCTCTTGATTCGCCTCACGTTTGGATAAAGTGAATGAAATATTGATTAAACGGAAATTGATGATAAATATTATTCTTTTTCAATTATTCGTTTTCTATTCGCGTTTGTAACGTGTATCAGAATATATGTTGATTTTTCATAGAAGAGAAATGTAGAAAAAAGTATCTATCGCGTGGTAAAAACAAACGAGAGAGTAATAAAGAAAGAGGGAAAATCGGGCTGTGCGAAGCACACCGGATTGTTCAGAGAGAATATAGGCATCCGGGCTGCGTGATTTGCGAGCAGGGGAGTTTACGCTTTACGCCACTATTCCCGTCATTCAGTGATACATTGCTGCGGCACGCGCGCGATGACACAGCTATACTGTACGGTGTTTTACGTATCCCTGCATTCTCGATTCACTCGCACTCTCTCACTCTCGTCTTTTTCCAGCATTCTGATCATTCCTGAGAGCCCCATGACATCCAAGATACGTGAGCAAGACACATTAGCGAGAGAACATCCACAACGATATTAATGATCGCAAAGGTTCTGCTGACTGTTTAATATGAAAGAAATTTTGATAGTGTAGCAAAGTCTCTCTGCAGGTATCGACTTTCCGAGTTGCATGAGAACCTCGTGGAGAAAGTCTGCATACTGTACAATCGATATAATTCTCAAAGTGTTAAACGTCAAAACATTATAGTGCCAAATTATGGTCTTCTAGATAAAATGCTTAGTATTAAGGTAGTACTGTCGACACTGCAAGAGTCAAATGTATACATCGTCATGTTTGACTTACGTAGTATTTAGAATAGGCAACGTCGCGATAGAGGGCGAGAGACAGGGATGGTCTGTTTCACTCGAGAGAGGTGTGCAAAAGCTATGCGTAAAGACTGACGGGTGACGGGCGCAGTTATTTGGTTATGTCATTCATAAAATCATATGAATATGGTTTGGTTATTCATTTTTAAATTTCGCGCACATTGTAACTTCTTCGCGACGTTGCCACGTCTATACTAAACTACGATATAAAAGTACTTTTGGGATATTTATTTGTTAATTACTACTATCACATGCTCTCAACCTGTATTTTTAAGG
>JABSMR010015950.1:0-10480 GCA_018902295.1 Dusona sp. PSUC_FEM 10030013 | reverse complement strand
TGATATATTTTTTTATAAATTAACTAGCGAATACCGACCTGTAATCATATTTGGACAGATTTAAAAATTATTGGCAACCATTTCGAAGGCACTAGCCTCAAAGCAACCCCAAAAATCTGGGGAAACCTAATTGTACTGAAAGCGTGATAATTAGTACCCGTTTTTCATCGGTATTTTCATCACGACGCATATATGCGTCAAACACACGGTGGCTTTTGCGCATATATCGTCATACCGAATGAAGGCGTTAGATGTTTAAGAATTTTTAGGAGTAAATGTTGAAGGGGGCAACCTAAATTTGTACGCTTACGAAAAAAGCATAACTTTTTATTTATTTATTTTTTTCTTGGCTCTAATAAACCAATCCTTTTGAAACTTTTGGGTTTTACACATTACGCCGTTACGGATGGATTACACATATATTCGTGCCATTTCATTGGATAAAAACTTCTGCAAATAGATTCAAAACATTTAACTCATTTCCCGTAACGAAAGAAAAAATGGATTATTCGTCGAAAAATAATTTGTTTAAACAATATGTCGATAATTTTTTCGAATTATTATTACCGTGAATCGAGGTTTATTTGCAATTGCAAAGTTTCCAAATTCTCATCCAATAACATTTTTGCGTCGAGAAACAAGTATCATTTATTTTTAATATCACATTTCATACTAAAATACTGTACTAATTGTTAGTACAAAATTTTCAACATTGTTTACGTCGAAATTGTTTCTACGTCGAAATTGTTAGTCCTTGATATGATCTAGCGTGTTTAGTTTCGTCCTGTGACAAAGAGGCAACAAAAATCGTAATTTCTACGAAATTGAGATGACCTTGAGGTGATCTATCAGTTGCATGAGTGGGAGGTCGGTAACTAAAAAGTAGATACACGTTGTTCTCGGAAACGCTTTATATTTCCAGAAAATGGAGAGTTACACGTTTTTCTCGGATGAAAAGAGAACGACGTGTAACTCTCTATTTTCTCGAAATATCAAGCGTTTCCGAAAACAACGTGTATCTACTTTTCCGTTACCGACCCCCCACTCATGCAACTGATAGATCACCTTAAAAGCTCCAAAACGCATGAATGAGACTTTTTCAAACGTGTGCAACTTGAAAATTAAAATGCAAAATATTTCCATCCATAGCTTATAAACCAGAGATATTTTCGATGCTATGATATGGGAGACTACTCTGTATAATGTCTAAAAGTATTTCTTCTATTTACCATGATTGATCTTTGAATATTTCCAGCGAGGTGGAAAATGTGAACATCCCGAACGAGCCGGAACCGAATGTCGTTCCAATTGATCAGGCAGATAATAACAACGTTCAAGAAGCGAATGCAATTCACACGGAACCAACTGCGACAACAATTTCAGATTCCGATACAGGGGATCTCGATGCTTTCCTAGTACCACAACCGATGAGGACTCATGATGTCGTAAAAAAAACCAGTCACGAGAAAAGCTCGACCCCGGAAGCGATCGTCGAAATCCCCGATTCTCCCCGGTCCGTCAGGTGGAATTTTCTTTTTTAATAATTTATTGAATGGAAAAAATAGAGAAACTTTTATTTTCAATAATTCCAATTTTTTCAAAGGTCCGAAGACAGTTATTTCCGGAGCGATTGGACTTACCCAGAATTGGAAGCCCTTCTTGCAGTTCAGTGGGAGCAATGTGAAAGTAGACAAACAGTAAAATTAACTAATTTAGTGCCACCAGAAAGTACTTCCAAGTTCGACGCAGCCATTTGTTTCACCCTGCTTCTTGGTAAATCTATTTTTTTCTAATTAAGAGATCACGTTTAGTCGGAAGTTCAAAAAAGGTCAGTTTTTTCACATTTTTTTCATGATAACGCTAATATATTACTGAATGAATTATTGTGAATTTAAAAAAGTTTATCTTGAAAAGAACAACATACATTTTACAATATCTATCACGAAAGTAACGAAGATGTCGAGAGTTTTCTGCCAGAGGGAAAAGAGGTCTTGAGCTGACTACTGTCGTTCAGATTACAATAATCTTAAGGACGTTGTATGCGAAACGCCCTTGTCGATACATTTTTTTAAATTTGGTCCATGTATTTGTTGTAGTATCCTCAAAAAATCAGCGACACATTATTCAATATTTTTTCATCGCGTATTTATTTCGCAAATAATTCTCCAAAGTTGTAAATTCAACAAAAAATCACACGAGTAGAGGGGATGGCCAGGAATCGCGTGAACCGAACTGGCAATGCTGTCTACTTATCACTTATTATACGAGCAAAATAACTTCTATTCTTCCGTCTCTCGCACTGTTTACAACAGCCCATGCGATGTTGCGAAGATTCTTTTTTTATTGTGTGCGTTAACATTGTCCCGCGCTTTCCCTATCAGTGACAGGGCTATGCGACTATAGTAAGTACACGCCGGACGACAATTTCCGTTCATAATGGTAAATACATGAACATTACTGAATATTAATGGAAATACATGGTTCATTTTACCACCGCATTTTCGGAAAAACTTTTCTTACTGCTTTTATCTACTACTGTTTGGAATTGTGAATACCTCTCAATGTTATTTTAGATAAAAATAAGACTAGAATTATCATTTCTTTTATAAGACACGTATAAATTTTTTGCTAGGAATTCGCATACAACTTCCTTAAATAAAAATTAATATTTCTTACATATTGACCATCGCAGTCCCTGATCGACGGATTTTTAACATTATCATCTAGAAACGAAATGGCGTATGTCCCTACTGAAACCTGTAATTTTTCAAACGTTCATTTTCCCTTAAGGGTATGCATCAGTCTTCCCGCTCGCTTCGCATATTCGAAAGTGAAAATATTCGACACCGTTTGATCGACCGGAATAAAAAAGTCTTAGCCCACGCAAGAAAAGGGCAAAAATGGGCTAACACTTCTTTTATTCCGATCGGACGAACGGTGAGGAAAAATATCACTTTCGAAATTTGCAGCTATCTCTCTCACACTCACGGTGGTGAGATACCGACTGGTCCATGCCCTTAAAGAAAGATATGCAATACAAAAAATTCCCAGACTACTTATTTTTATGTAAAACAAGCCAACACTATTGGAAATAAATCGATAAAGTAACGTTCGAAATATTGTCGATTTTGAAAATAACGTTTCGCGAAATGTTCGCAATACTTGGTTGAACTGTGTGCTCTCTAAGTAGCTATAATTTTTTAAAATAGAAGATATTCTGTAGATATCAAACTTCAAAAAAATGTAATAATCCGAAATTTGATGGTTATAACATATCCAACCAGACACGATCCCTTAATTAACGAAGTAAAACGATTAAATTACGAATATTTCTTTAACTGAATGCTTTTCAAATTATAGAACTCCACAAGAACAGAAAAGTCAATTTGGTACAAGAGGAACCTTACGGTGATATTCACATTTATGAAGCAGCCGGTTCCCGATGCACTTTTTAAAAAGATTCCAATGTTCATAGATGGGATGTTTCCCGTAAAAAAAAAACAAAAAATTCTTCGCGAATGACTTGAGAACAAAATTTCAATATACGGGAACAATAGAAACAATACATCTCAGATATTTTACGTTATTTCAACAATATTAAATTTTCAAAAATAAAAGAATTTTAATACCATTTGTAAGTATTGACTTTTGTACTGCTTTAATAATAGATTTTTTCAAATCTACATCACGTTTACGCTCTAACAGAGCTTTTTTAGTGTTTACTACTTGTTTTCGTATAACTACGTCAACATTAAGCTTAAAGGGTTTTTAGTCTGTTACTTATTTTTATATAACTCAAAGCTCATGCTTATAATTTTATTCAGTAATAAATATAGTATGTAATTCTGATTTCCTATGAATCGAACGCTTAGTTTTGCAAATCGTAAACGACATATGAAAAAATGTAATAAATACCATCCAACTTGTAGCGGTAACTGAAATAAACAACAAAATAAGTGTGTTAAGAGTTTAAAGGTATTATATAATTGCAATTGTGAACTACACTTTACAATTACAATTGTAAACTCAAGTGAATGGGATTAATGCATATTTGCATTTGTGAATTTCGGGACTAAATTTTCCCCCAGTATGCAGGGCAGTAACAAAATCTGTAAATCCAACGATTACTTAGAAGGCAGTTTTGGTGGAGTGTTGAAATTTTTATTACACCTCGAAAATATTGTAACTTCAGCATAAATAACCCCAATGAATATTTAATTCAATGGTGACCTTGTTTCTTTATAAAAGCTATATTACACATATAATATTATCTATTGAAGGTTAAACTTTTTATGAACTCTTACGTTATATATATTCATTATTTTCATAACTGAGCTAAAAACCCGATCGTTAATTGTTATTCAGCAAATTGAAACATTTTTTTTAAAGCTCAATTCCGCGTTAAAAAAAAACAACACATTATATTTGTCGAGAAAACTTTTGTTTTCTTAATCTTCAAATCGTGTGCGGAACAGCGATTCGACAAGCAAAACGCGTGTGCACAGGCGCATATATATAAATTATATTACACGTGTTGTCAGTTCTTAACATTTTTTTTTTTCATAATTTAAACATTTTCGGAATTTGTTTGTTTTATTCTCGAAGTCGAGCCAGCCGTTGCGTTAGCTCATCCTGTTCTTGACTGACCGCGGTCGAAGCTCCAATACTGCCCATTTGTCCCGACGGAAGTTCCATGTTCAACTCGAGACTGAAATAATTGAAAAAAATTGTTTTTTTTCTTTTAAATCGGAATAAAAATCAGTTCGTTATTCAGAATTCAAGCTGCCCGGACAATTTCTAAGTTTTCTCTTTCATATTTCAATGAAAAAGTGAAAACAAATTTCGAATAAACTTAATCCTCAGTTACTAAACTCCAAATTCTATATCAACCTTAATTTACTCTGTTGGATTTATTTAACAAAGTGTGCTTCATTACTTATCTGGATTATATAGAAATTAGATATAGGAAAAATAAACGTAGCGAGCGTTTTGCTGAAAAGACTGGTTTTCAAATGCTTCGGAAAAAATCAGAAAAACATGAAATTGAAATGGGAGAAGAATTGGAAGTAAAATTTCAAGTTCATTTGCACTTCTGTTAAATTTTTTAAGTGCAAATATTTCATTTTATCGCGATTATTTTTATAAACAATTAATTTGATTATTATTATAAATATTTAGTTTAATTGCAAAACTTGGATGTCCGAATTTTTGGTAAAAATTGAGGTTTTTTTTTGTTCCAACTCATTTTTACATGGAGTGCCGCGAGTTATGATCCCCATAAACTTAACTCTTTTATATTGCATACGTTATCAAAACACGTGGGACGAATCTAGTTGCACATTAACTTCGCACGGATCTTTGTTTTAATTAATAACTCATCAGGCGGGAGTCTGATGAAAAAGCGTTACCAGAGATTTCAACCCGGAAATCGGATCTAAACTTAACTATTCATGGCATGAACTATCGGTGGCGAAACAACCAGTCGAAAGAAGTTAGAGCAAAAAACTGTATATAATCCAAATAATTAATTTATTGCAGCGCAAGTGTTATTGAAACAATATCAGAAACGTTAATAAAAGTTTTATGTATTAGAATAAAAACAATTATAATTAAACGGTTTTTAAATCAAAGAATAATATGAAAAGAATCGGCAGAACGATTTGAAGAGGTAGTTTTCCGAAGGAATATTTTTTAAATATTAATAACGATGAAAAAACGAAGACTAACCCAGCTTCATCGGCGACTTGTTGCATCAATGTATCAACGTCGTTTTGTGGAACATTTGTCGTCGTAGTTTGTGACATGGCATTTTCCATGTAAGAGCTTTGTACATCGAGATCTTCGAATTGACTCTCGAATTTATCCATGAGTCCTGATATTTTTTCAAGATTCATGGATTTCATAGCCGCATCCATGGCTTTGACAACTCCAGCCATGGATTGAGTGACTTTTCTCGTTGTCAAAGCCGTTTGAACTCGACTCGCAACAGCATCAACACGAGCGCTCATTCTCAAGTAATTCAGCGCTTGGTTCTTTTGTCTTATAGCATTCTCAGCATGGATACGAGCCCCTTCCATATTTCCCTTCTGTATCGCCTTCTTCACCTTTGCCTTTTCCAATTTTTCTTCCTTCTCGCATTTTTTTGAATTTCGCTCCAACTCCTTCACAGCAAACTTCAGATTGAATAAATTTTCTGATGGTATTTTATAAGGAAATAATTATTCCACAAAAAATCATTATTATTTGCAAACCGTTGGACGAATCTCATTTTAGCTACTTGAAACCCAAGTTGCTTATCCAAATTTATGCATTTAACGTTGATGTCTCGCTACAGTCATGCTCTAAATTCAACTCTCCGGTTAATCTATATAAGGCTATCTTGCATCTATGTATATCTTATGGAAACACAAAAATTTATTAAAAAAAAAAAGTACCTGATACAAAGCTTGTGATTTCATAAATAACAAATTCCCTGTACTTCCTAAAACACATTTTTCCGTTTGATCCCTACATTTGTAAACCTGGATGGTAAAAATCGTAACTTTTCTTTTGCAATATTCTTCATGTTTGTTAAAAAGAATCTGTACCAAAATTTCCAAGTCACAATGAGAAATGTAAAATTTTCAAGCGCTTCTTCAAAGAGCCGCACGTCAAACTGTGGTCTATGATAAAAAATATCTCTAATCTCGAACGTTGAATCTTTTTAAAATTTAGCAAGTAAGCACGATGTAGACTGCCGTATATCTCCTTGGAATAAAAAAAATATACATAGAAAAACACTTTGCAAGACAACACGGTGGTTAGAACAATTATTTGTTGTCGTAATGAATTTAAAATTGGACTAAACGAGTTGGGTGCTAGACCCAACTCGTTGTAAATCGGAAAAATGAAAATTTTAATCACAATTTAACACTGACATAATTGGGATTGAAAAACTTCAATTTTTGTACAAAGACTACGAATCGTAATAACATAACCTCACTTTTCGATGTCGCATTTGTTTTGATATTCGAGCACAATGAAATTAAATTCAAATACCATTGCAGGTAATGTGGCTAGAAACAATCGCTTAACTAAAACGTCAGAACGAAAAATATCGATCTGACAATTCCATCGGTGACCAAGTTTGCGGTTAAACCCAATGTCATTTTGGGCGTTATGTTTTTTATAACGAAATTTCACGAAATTTGAAAAAAAGGATACTTTCCATCTGTGAGACGGACATGGCTGACTGTTCGGCCCCCGTTGTGCTGACTGTTAAAACAAACTCGATTAGAACAAAAGATACGAAACAATGAAATTATCGGTTCCCACCAATTATATTCTGGCAGTTCTGAGAGTGTATGGTTCTGTCAGATTTTTTTTCGTTTTTTGACAGCCAGCGCTCGACGGTATTATGACGCACACATGGGGAGGGGTCAGGGGACGAACGGTTCAAGGAAGATTGTCAATACACATAACTTACGTTGTATTTGTCAAGCGAATTTTAGGAACGATTTCTCTCACGGTATTCGGCCTTGTTCAATTCGTGATAAAATGAAATTTAAAAAAAAATCAGACCTTCGTGACAACCTCTAAATTCAAAAAATGGTATTAAAACGATACATTTTCTTTTAACCATACCCAATGTTTACTTGACAAGTGGCATTTATTGGAGAATTAAATGACAATTATGACGATATGAAGATATGAGATCATCGATGACTAATTTTGATAGTTGAATTTCTGCCTGCTACTGACATTACGAGAAATGACAGCACGATTGAGCTGAAAGTCTGAACTGGTTTGAGCGGTCTGAGCGTTGACAAAGCAAAGCTGGAAGAGAATTCGATCTTATGCGCTGTTGTTCATGCAGATTCTGCGGTATTGTAACTTTTTTTTTATAATGTTCTTTCTCACCAATCTGATTGGTTCATTATAATAGTACAGAACCGGTAAATTTGTGCATATCATTTTGCGATCGTGTATACTTTGAACTGATGATTCGTACGTAACGCCGGCAGAAAATTTTCGTTTTTTTCCACGAATTTGACGTTCTTTTATATTTGTCTGCGTCTCAGGACTCAGGATCGTAGTTTGATCAAATTTTCACGGTTATATGGGTCATGTGCACGTCGTTGACAAACGAGGTAAGCCAATGTTCTCAGTTCGGCTTAGTCATTATCGTTCATTCAAAAGGGGTGACTGATGAAATTTTTATCTCAGTCTCTCCCTCTCTTTCGCACAGTGGCTTGAATATTTGTATACCATTGTCAGTACGCTCGGCTCGGGCAAGCCGATGTAACGTAATTCCGAATCGGACCGTTCTATTAATCATTATTTCCGATTATTAGGGTTTTTTTTTTTCATTCGTTCAAAAAAAATGTTTAGAAAACAAAATTGAGGCGCTGTATCATTTACGTGAGTGCGAGTGAGACAGCTGAATAGCAGATTCACATTTTTCTCGGAAACACTTGATATTTCGAGAAAAAAAAAAGTTACACCTTGTACTCTGATAAAAAGAGAACAACGCGTAACTTTTATTTTTATCAAAAACTCAACTGTGTCGGAGAAAAACGCGCAGCGAGATTTTTACCAACCGAACGACGAATAGATCGCTTTAAAAGAAACTTTTTCCAAACGTAAATTTCGGCATTCGTGAAAAAATGATTTTACAAACGTTTTCTTAAATCTTGAAGTTTTAAAATTACCCGTGAAGTATCGATAATGATACTAGGGTAAAACACACCCAGTACTCGACCTTTTTATTAGATTTTCAACTTTGAAATATCGTTCTACAAACAAAAAAATTTAACGATACCCATCGAGTCTTGAATGAAACACTGTTTATTAAACTTTGATAATGCAACACAAAAACGTTTAAAAAAATATTTATTCGAAAAACGTTATTTGCCCCACCGGTCGGCCGGTCAGAACCAATGAGTGGGAAGAGTACGGAAGACCTTTTCTATATTCTTCCCAAGCGTACAAAATATGGAAAAGACTGACTACCGGTGCAGGGCCAGCGACTGGGTATTTTACCCTATATTGTTTTTTCAAAATCATTTTAACAATAATCTCTCTCATTTTCATACAGAAATCACAAAATAAGAAAATCACAATGGAGAATATGAAGCAACTTTTATTCAAATTACTTCGTTGTGCGGTTGTCCAGTTGCACTGTATATTCGATTATATTATTGATTTTCTGTTTGCTGTGTATTACACCGGCAAAGAAAAAAAAGTGTCGGCTGTGAAAAATCCACTGCTACTGGAGAGTGGAATATCGTTAGCAAAAAAAATACGGTAGGAAATTTGATTAAAAACTTTCATTAAATGAAAAACAAATTGAATAGTAGAATTTTGTAAATTTTTGATATTTCAAAAATCCTTAATATTCTTGTTTTATTTTATAAATTCTTTTTAACTTCCCGTCGTCCCTTTTTACCATTTTCATTCCTGAGAAAGCAATAGAAAGTCAAATTCAAGCGGCAATGCAATTTATTCAGGAATCAAGAAGTTTCCTCCGAGGCTGTGGTCAAAGCTTTCATAGACCGATGCAAAGAGGTCAATGGACTACTAAATGCAGTTGTCGTAGACTGTTACGAGGAAGCTATAAAAGAAGCCAAAAATGTTGACAAATTACTCAAATCCAACCCAGATCTGAAGGCTTTGGAAGCGACACAACCTTTTTTGGGCGTGCCATTCACAACAAAAGAGAGCAATGAAACCAAAGGTAACATTCACAAAATTTTCAATAGAAACTATATTATTGTTAGGAAGAAATAAACAAATTGAATATTTTAACAATTGTTGCTAAAATTCTCATCATGAACAGAAAAACCCATATCCATGAATATTTTCACAAAATTGAATTTTGTATTGATGGAATGTTGCGATACCTGTTTTTATTTTCAGTAAAGCCCAGTATTTATGTGCAATTTCAAGCTACAATAATTTGATAGCCATTTTTTCAGACCAGGAAATGTCTGTAAAACAAGTTCTGAGCCTAAACATTAAGAAATTGACAAATAAAAAGAATATATTTTGTTGCGTGTTAAGGGTATCAAAAAACCTTATAATTTCGAAAGTATTCGAATTTTTTTTCTATAAATATAGAATATTATTCGACTCTTGAATATTATTAAATAAAATCATAATATTATTCTTTCATTCTTTTTACAAATATTAATATTGGTAAACTTTTAAATGCAAAATGAACAATAACATAACTATGATTTATTATGATGAAGAAAAAGAAATCCATCATTTTAAACGCAAATTTAGATTTGCTAGAAATTTTCTCACTTTCCGATTATCGTTTATCTCTTTTGATCTCCGGGACGTGTTTGGTATCTAAAAAATCCGTTTTTTTTTTAACACAGAGGCGCGTCTGGGAACAGCCCCATTTTTTTAGAAGTTATATTAACCAGTTAACTGGTAAGGACGCATATGTGCGTTTAAAATTTCAGTGCCAAAACTGGTAAGGACGCATATATGC
>JABSMR010015939.1:0-10480 GCA_018902295.1 Dusona sp. PSUC_FEM 10030013 | reverse complement strand
AATGTTGATTATAAATTTATTATAATTTCTATTTGTTCGATCTAAAAATATATTATTATTTTAGTATAAAGGTGAACAAATCAAATGAACGTCGCCAATCGATTTAGAATGTCTGATGAAATGCTGGTTTGCATTCATTCGATCAATAAACCAATGAATATTACTTTTAGTTTGGTATCTTTACCCGTTTATTGGTTTTTCTCTTGGTTTGATCGCGGCATTAATTCGACGCCATCAAGAGCGAAGACTATCGATGATATTTGTTTTGGCGAGTGACGAGCCTCTCCAAATTCCCCATTCAGTGTCTCGACACGCAATTGATTCGCTACTTTTGTGTCAACATTTTATATCATTTGGCAAGCTTGTTATCACTCTATTTTAGTCAATAGTCAATACAACGGTAGTACTCTGGCACTCCTATTCAAAACCGATAATGTTTGACGACAATTTGCCACTCCTATACTTCAAGATCTCAATGAATTACATTTAAATGAATTATTTTGCAAATTAAAAAAATTCTCATCGCATCCATCAATCTAATTATCAAAAGTGAAATTCATAAACAATCGAACAAAATTCTATTCCTTTTAACTTATTAACAAAATAATCAAAAATATAAACGTAATTATTTCACATATTTTCAGCAGTAATCAGCATATAAAAAAAAGCTATAGTCAGCTTTATGGAGATTTAAAAAATATATATATTTCGTTATATAATCGTAAATATACGAGCTACGAATAAAATCCTATCTTCTTCATAGTCGATTTATTTGATTCGTATCCAACAAAATCTGAGGAAACAAAGCTTCGCGCGTGCTGCATGCTCTTAGCAACGAGAAAGTTAATTTTTTTTCTAAGATTTCGCGTGCCACTCGTTCACCGAAGCAATAGTGGTGGCGCCTTAAAACCTCTTTCTTGTAGTCAGAGTCAAAGGTTCCGAAGGAGCGGGAGGGAGGAGACTGAGGGCCATTCATATCCGGCTAATAATTACGTGTTGCCTGAAGAAAGTCTTCGCTCGAAATAAGTATTGCAATATTCCCGTCACGATACAGTTATTATTGACATGAATTCAGTTCTCTTGCATATTGTAACAGGTAAAATAGTGGATCTTGGGGTGTTCGGCGAACCAAAATACATAAACATTCAGCATATGTATTACAATAAATCTATGTATGGCAAAGCTGTGGTGTACACTGTGCTCGAAATATTTAGTATTCCAAGTCGTATTCTCTCTATATATATATTGTATATATTCTGGTATGGTAAATATGAAGTAATGCAGTTTCGTGAGTTGAGGTCTCGGAGGACATAACTTGAAAAGCAAAAATTGGAATGTTCTACGAGTGTAAAATACCGTTTGACTTAGTCGTTTTGACCGTACGACAAAAACGATAGACGGAATTCCAGACGATTGTGATTCTAATTATGATTTAATTACATCGAAATTAATTTCTGGTTAATTGAACAGAACCGAGTATTTTCTGTCAAAATAAACAGAGAAACAATCGCTTCGCTCACGACTATATATGTCTAAATTTGTACGTTCAGATTGAGATGCGAGTTCTTCGAATAATTCATGAATCCTTGGTATATACTGATGAAATTGTCTATCGCGAGAGATGGGTTAGTTTCATGTGGTAACATTCAGCGTCGAACGCTCGAGGCTCCTTTTCGCCTCTCCCTCCCCCAAGTGCTGCCCCGTCAGTTGCCTACTTTAAAATTCAATTCCATCCGCGTGAAATTGAACGGAATGGACCATGCTATGCATAAGTCTCGTTCACTCCTTCTTGTGGTTTCTAAATATATGGGTTATTCCAAAGAAAATCGGACAGGCTTTTAGCCAGGGTTACGAATTTGAAAACACATTGAAAAAGAAAAATTACAAAAACTGCTTGTACTTGCACCAATTGTTTTATAACAAAAGGAAACAAACAACATATTGCTTTCAAGATCTTATCCCGTTAGCAGGTTATTAATTAGATATTTCAATAATGGGGCATCGTCAAAATGGTCAATCTCACGATAAATGATAAAATTGATACATCGACTTTTCACACAATAAAAACGTATTTACCCTAAATTGTTCAAGTTTCTCGAACTTCGTAAAAAACTATGGTATCTTCCACTAGAAAAGCCCATACACGTAAGAGTTTATAGAAACTGAATGGTGAGTGAATTCGGACGAATGCGGTCATGTGGAGAATAGGTAGAACGTATGTGATGTCAGCATTGTGTAATTCTGTTCTCTTCAACAAGAGAGAAAGGGAGAATAGTCCAAAAGCCAGAGACTAGGTAATAATCGTAATAATCATAACCCATTAGCATCGAGCTAAGTGTTACCTCTGATCGAGGATTCCCGAGTGAAAGAAGTGCGAAGAGGATAGTTGATGAATGAGATGGATAAATTGAGAAAAGGATGACGGGCTTGACTAAATCTCTGCAAATAATACTGTTCTCGTAAAATTCATTTTTATGTTTGTTTATTTAGTCGACTAGTTAAATTTATTTAATGAATATTTTATAAAAATATAACGCGTTATTTTTCAAGTTCCCTGCGTTTTCAAGTTTCCTGCGTATATTCTTGTGCGTTTTTCTAGAGTCCATCCCATTACTTTTACCCCAATTCCTCCCCCCACTTCCATTGACTTCCAGTTCCTGTTCCTTTGAGAAATTCCTAGAGTGTTGCCCACAGCCACTCTTTCCTAATACACTATTGCACGAGGACCAAGGGAAACTGTGGAAAACCCGGCCATTAGAGGCGGCTATATGTTCACTGAGTTTCAGTTGGTTAGCGCCATCAGAAACTCAGAAAAACTGTCTCTCGCTCAACGTTGATGCGCGAGCCGGTGGACGGCCAAGCGGTTACCCAACCGAGTGCAGACCTCGCCCGAGGCTGATCAATTTGGGGGATCGCCGACATCACATACCGATTGCGTACCCAACGCTGTCGGTTATAAAGTATTTTATTAGACAAAAGTTCGATTACATTTTCTATTCCAGTATTTATTTTTCAAATAAATTAGATTTTGATAAAAAAAGAAGTTTCGCATGAATGATATGTTAAGTTTGTCTAATATTTTGTAATTTTCTACTGTCAATAGCGCAGAATTGAAAAATATATACTTTCTCGATTCGAAGTCGTTTGTCTATCCAGTGGCGCCGCATCATGGGGAATGCGGAAAGCTATTATATTCCGTGGAGATATCGCAAAGGGGATGAAATTCTCTCGGTCTCAATGTGTGTATATGTATGTGTGGACGTTTCTCGCCCGAATCGTGGGTGAAAGTGTGGTGGGGTTGAAGGCGGCGGAATAGAATTGGTCGTGGCGGTTGGCAGTAGGGATTGCCTCTCTCGAGGGTGAGACGAAGAAACGTAAAACGAAATGGGTATCGAAGGGGTGGTCACACCACCACTACCATCACCCCCACCATCGACCACGAGTAACTCCTTTTCACCCTTTCATTTCTTTCTGCCTCTTCTTCGATCCTCCGCCCAAAAACCGCTACGAGATTTCGGGAACGAAAAATATATGCGATACTGCCACAAATGACTAATATACGTTGAAAGAATAGGCTGCCGTCAGCCAGGCGTCGACGGAACGCACGAGGGGGTGCGATCGAGGGAGAGGGTGAAGAGTAGTTTGAAGCACTCGCTCTGGAGATTCCGAGGGAGGAAGAAGCGGAACGAGAAGGAAAAGATGGAGGTGAAACGCCAATGCACCACTCGGGCGTTTCTATATCCGTTTTACCTTCGAGTTCCTACCTTTTTCACTCTCCTCATTCTCCCTCCCCTTTCTCCCACCCTCACTCGGTGAATTGTACGTAGATATGGATCATATAAGGATATATGTGCGCAATGTCAAATGTATGTACGATAGAAACCAACGTCCAAGCTTTTACTGCATACAGTTTCTAGCAATTTACATCTCGAATGCACCCTCCTCCCTGCTGTATTGTTATCCTTACGAGCTTTTACAAACCCTCTGAGTGTTCACGGCATGACTTTTGAAAAATAAAAACTAACACCCGAACATCGTATTCCGCAAAAGCGTGTTCAATTTTTTTCTTTCTCCTTTTTGACTTCTTCGCACTACAAAAAAAAAATCCTTTAATAATTAAAGCTACCAGTGGTGTCTGATCTTAGAAACGACGTTAAACTTTCGGAATTTATGCTTATTGGGTCAAGTGAGGTAGATCAATTTTTCAAAATCATGATTTTCTATTAATGTTTGTACTTCATGATTACGAAGTTCAAACGTTAATGCAAAAGTTTTGAAACAAAAGGAAATCTGTGATGTTTGACATCCAAAGATCTATAAATCGTCTTAAAAAAAATGATGTAATTCAATTTTTTTTTCGATATTATTAAGATTCGTGGTACCGTATTGAGACGTGTACATTTTCGAAAAAAAAAAGATATGACGAGAGCTACTACAAATCTCTGTACAACAAGGACTGTGATCCAAGCCTACTTTTAATACTTCAAATTTGTATTTTACATGAATTGTTCCGTCTTGACGAATATAATGCTGACCGTTGTTTCTTGTTTTATTTTTTTATATTTTCAAAATCAATTCGTACTGTTTCTAGCAGCTTGTTGGTCATGGCCACCGAATTTTTACAATCTCTAAACTTTTGTCGAATTCTTACCAATCAAATTATAGTAAACTATATTTTAGCTTTATAATTATAGTTCGTTTAAATCCTGGAATAATTTGTTGTTTTAAGATGTTAATTACATAACGGACGTAACGAAGCCCGACGTTCTAAGACATATATGTGTCGGTAGATCCCAATTCATTTACTAACTGCTTGTGAATCAAGCCATACTTTCCTATACTTTGAAATACTTGAAATTCTTGCATTTTAGAATTGTGAATTAATTTTTCATGCTATAAGACCGACACGTTACTTAGACGATTGGAATGTATTTGAACAGTTTTGGGAGCTTTTATAAAATATTACAAACCTCCAAATATATGCCATACTTGCTTTGTAGATCTCTGATTATTAAGTAATTATCTGTAAAGTCCCAACGCAACTTTTTGCGAGCATGAAACTGTTACCTTTTATGAAATTAACATTTATTTGATGATTTTTTCGGGGGCCTCACACTTTTTTTATGAGGTCCACTTTAGCAAGTCTCAGTTTATTTAGTAGCTTTGTGTAAAGTCCGAACAGACTATTTTGCGAGGGTTGATTTGTCGCCTTTTTCCTCAATTCGAATTTATTTGATTATTTTGTTTGACGGTTTCCATAATTTTCCAGCTGTTAGATGTATGTCAAATTTGGTAACGATTTATCGATTGGTTGCAGAATTATAGGATATCAAACAAACAAACAAGCAAACTTGCGAATTTATAATATCAGTTGTTAGGATTATCCACTCCGAGTACAAAAGAAGAAGAGACAGCATTGATTAGAAACTTCATAAATTAACAAGACAACGTTTGTGTTTTTTTTTGGTTGTTAATGTTAGCACATTTTTTTTCTATCTTACCGCTAACAGATTTCTTATTAGCTGTGCTCGGATTTCCTTCGTTCATTACACCTCATATTTCGGTAGTGAAGGCGTCAGTGTAGAATAGATATACAAGTGTGTATTTCTTCTCCCTGGTGTTGTATCAAAGTGGAGAGGGAAAGCGAGGTGGCCCTCGTCAAAGTTCAAAGTCCAGCTAGATTATATAGTGTACATACATCAGGCACACAGACACAGATGATGTACGAAGCCCATCGTTCGAGCATAGAAATAAGTGGAGTGAGGTTGGACGAGAGCTTGCTGGTCACGTTGTCCAGAGGTTGGAAAAGGGATGAAGATACAGGCAGGTTTTGGAGGGAGGAAAGGGGATGCCGATCCCTACCAGCTTCGCTGATTGCTTCTCTTTCCTCTTTGCCTTAAAATTGACGTCATATTCGTTATCCTTTCGACCCTTCTTCCTCCGCGCGCGCATCATCCCCCTTAACCCCCGAACCTTCTTTCAACCCTTTCTCTTCACACTCACGTGTGCCCCTCTTACTTTTCCTCTTTCTATACTGGACTCTTCCCTAATGATACGGGCTCGACTTTAGCGGATATGTGGATGTACATAAGCATTTATGTATGTGTCTATGTATACACTCGAGTATATGTCAGTGTACGGATGTATTATATATGCTTCGGGTAGATATTTAATATTTTACGGAGTTTATCTCGCATTCTCCCTGACGAGAGCCTCATGTTCCTCCACGTCTTGTTGTATATCGTCCTGCTTTGAATCTCACTACTATTTTCCTGCGCCCTTTATATAATGTACATTTTATAGACATACATATTCTCATACGTGGCCACACCCACTCCCCATGCTTCTTTACTTTCGTTGTTTATGTACACTTTTGAAAGTTATTGAGATTTCTGTATATATTCGCAATCGATATCATTCGAGTGAGCCCCAATTAATTAATTCATTTCAATGTCTGTTCGTTTTTCAATTAAATAATAATTACGGAGCAACCACATTATTTGAAAACTAACGAATTGTTATAAATTGATCTTTCATTATACTGTAATAGTCATATCAGTATTTTGTTCATGATTATAGGGTTAATTTCGAGATGAAGTTTAGTTCTTCGTCTATACGATCGCATCCGGGCATGATTAGCGTAATATAAATGAATCAGTAGAAAGGAAAAATAAAAGACGGACGACAGGTGAAGTAAAGGAAGAGAGGAAAAAAATATTGAAGGTAACGTAGGGGTGGTGACCGTCTCATCCTCACCGAAAGAGCTTTCATATCCCGAGAGAGCTTTCATTACTAATCCATGCAAAAGCCGGAATATCTTTATCCCTTCGAGTTCTCCGTTCTCGCGGCTCCTGGGGACGTATTTCCGGAATAAACTCTGTACCCCCGTTTCCCTATATACCCTCGTATTCACCGTTATGGTCTTTCCGCTCTCGCTTTCTCTTTATTTCACTCGCTCGCGCTCGATAACTGTGAGAAGTTTCATCCCCGCTTTTCGCCCTCTTTTCGCACACCCTCGAAGATTGCGGTCGACCTCGAATTTTCCATTATCGAGTTTTATCATAACTACCAATGCGATTACTTACTGCTACAAGAATTACATTTATTTTCCGTGTGTCTTGGTCCCGAAAGTAAGATAAAGTATATTTCAACTTATTTTCAGTGAACAAGTGCTAATCGAAACTTGCAATGCTAATTTTTATTAATTTGTTACCCAAACCGTAGGGCCATGCTCAGAACTAAGGAAAAACTTAAATTTTAACAATTCAGTGTAAACATTTATATTTATTCTATTAAATATTATTTAGTGAAATAATTCTATATTGAATTGGACAAAAAATGCAATTTTGGCATCTTATTATAACTCATTGATGTAAACGATTATTATTATACAAAAATTGTTATCATTATGGCGTATATAAAATAACTGTGACAAATATAGACAATAGTTTTATACGTGAAGATGTATAATAATGGAGAATATGTGGTACAGAAGAATGCCTACCATCGAGTGCGAAATTCAGGAAAGAACGCGATGGTAGGAGGTGCGGGATACGAATATGAGAATTAAAGCCGTCGAAGGAATTAAAGCGTATAAACCGTTGGGAAGCTCTCGCGAGTAGATCCGTGAGAGCTCTGATCTCGCGAATCCCGTTCTCATCTCTCTTTTTCTCATGGTACGAGAGCCGTTCATTCGTCCGTACATTGGCAGGAGAACGCCATAGAAAGAGGACACACGGAAGAAAAAAAAAAGGAAAAAAAAACATAAGCGACGTATACATTTTCACCCTTTCTCATGTGCTTTCTCGTATCTTTCTGTGTACTATACGTTATACATATATATCCGGACGGTATCTTTCTCTTACCATACAGTAGCAAGCTCGGATATCGAGGATCGGATCTGCTTTACGAGCGCTCGACTTTCTCACTCACGATTTCCTCTTTCTCTCGTGATCCCTCGAGCAAGCCTCATTCCACTCCCGATTCAAACTCCGCCGCGGTCACTACGACGAGCATTTTCTATCTATACGCAAAAAGCAACGTTGGGTAATGCTGGCCGCGGTTATACTTTTCGGCCATAAGTCGAAACGTCCGACGAGAAAACCACGAGTGAGAGAAAGAGAGCATTTCCTCCCTCGAACTCACACCCTCGCCCCATCTTTTTCTCGTCCTATATTCTCCGCTAGTCGAATCACACACTCACAGGCACATATATATAAAAGTATCCCATCCTCTTCCATATATACTCATACGACCACGACGCCGTCTCGTTTTTCCTCTTTCTCTCTCGATTCTCTGGCTTCTCGTATCTCATTAAGCTGGCCAGCTCCGATAATTTCTTTCTCCTAAAGCCAGCTAGTGGCAGCCATTTTTGTTATTTTAGTATCTATATATATGTCTGTATATTTGAAGGTACTTTTACGTATTCGTACACGCTTCATACTTGCAGCCTCCCTATCTTCTGCGTTCCGATATGAAGCTTTTTCTTTCCAAAAGTCCAGCAAACCCTATATACACCATTGATTATTCCATTGGAGAGCCCTTTTTCTCTCCTTTCTTTATCTCTCATTTACCTTTCTTCTTCTCTTTCGCCCTTTACATTTTCCATCAAGGAGATTATTTCTTTTTCGTCTCATTATCTCTTCCTCAGCTAGGAACGTATACATATGCTAGCAAGCAACGAATTTATGATTTGTTTTGTGAATAAATTCTGTGATTTTATCAAATATTAAGTATGCAATAATAGTATCGGTGGAACTTTTTATCGTCGTCCCAGACATGTCGTGTCGATTGAAAACTATTGGGCTGGGTGGGACAATTTAAAATTTGGGATCTTGGGTGGCTAATATAGGTGGCACATTCTCCTTTTAATGATTTTTTGGACTGGCATGAAATACATTAAACATTTTGCAATGAAAAACGAACCCATAGACTTGGCTACAAAATCATATTATTTAACTAATGCGACCTTCTAAAATGAAAACAAATCAGGTCATTTGTGTGGACAGTTTATGCTTTACTATTTATTCGATTGCTCTAGATCAACTGTTGATTTTTTTAATTTCAGTCTTGAAACCCTTAAATACTTCGATTATTACAACAAAAAATAAATTACATCCAAATTTTGGATTTGGAGTTCGAAAAAATCTATTAACGATAAGTATCTCTACGATTAATAGTTCTTTAGCTGTTGATTCGCCTGGCAAACTTATCACGCAATCTTCAGTTGCTTATAAGCAAAGTGCGTGATCGCTGCATCGGCATGCCGAAAAAAATGCAGAAAAAAATAATCGATTTTCTCTTGGAATCGGAATCAACGGTCGAGTGAAAATTAATCGTTTTGCTCTCCAGGAGAGTGTTTCGGCGGAACCTCGCCGTTAATCTCCGAATTGTGATGATAAGTTAGTTCCGCGTACTCTTGATGTCCGGTAGTGCATAATATTTCTGTGGTATACGCACACGCGTGTTCTGGAACGTTTGCGGAGACGACAGAACGAAACCAGAGGGAGAGAGGGAGAGGAGAGGTGGAGTTGATTTCAGCTGCGTCACCCTTGGCGATATGGGGGTTGTCGTTGCTCAAATGGAAAGGGTGAAAGCCACACCACGAGAACGGTCGACAGGATAGAAAGATATAGATAGATAGAGAACAGCTTATAACCTCGTATGTATAATACACGATTATTATAAACTCTCTGCCATTGGCTAGATAGATCGATTGCTAATAAACATAAAGGCGTAAGCTATGTGTTTTAGCAAGCAGGGCGATCGTGTATTACGTCACTTTGTTTTGTGGCAACGATACACAGTGTCCATAATGGTGTTTACGTGTATACACGTACGGGGTGTCTCCGATTTGTAGGTGATCATAGCAGAGTTATATACATTTGAAACAAAATTCCGAGACAAAAAGTGTTGGAGTAACGAACTCTCAATATGACTTATGCATCGGTAATGCTAGGTTAATTAGAAAGAGGCAACTATTACTAGTACGCACCGGCTACAGAGATACCTCTATCCTTGCACACGTTTGATTCGTCCAAATTCAATTACTAATAGCTCATCAGAACTTCCTTGGATCAAAAAACTTTGAAATATTTTTTGATTCCGGATTTTTTTCTGGATCAAAATTTGCTATACTTACCTTCTTTTTCGAGACACCCGATATATATGTATATGCATTCATTTGACGTGTTGGTCCGTGGGATAGGTTTCTCTCGCGATGAGACGTACGTCACAGGTCAGCACTAGCGTAGTTGGCTCATCCTCGTGGCATACGAGCTCGTCCGCGATACTAACTGCATCTCTATATCAATCACTTCGGATCGTGAGGCAACCTCCGAGTGTAAGCTCACGTTAAACCCTTTCTCCCTCTCTCTCTCTGTCTCTCTCTCTCTCTCTCTCTCTCTCTCTCTCTCTCTTGTATCTTCTTCTCCCTCAACTTTCCACGTCCTCGCATTCACCTCTTCATTCCCATTCTCCT
>JABSMR010015928.1:0-10482 GCA_018902295.1 Dusona sp. PSUC_FEM 10030013 | reverse complement strand
TAACAAGACTCCCCTTGCACGAGGATTTGTTTTTGGGTATAAACTAAAGACTTTTAAAGTGATGATTAGACGAAAAAAAATGTGGCCCTAAAACGACACACCCTAATATATATATACATATATATACAGTTAGTTGTGTGGTCTTCGTAATGGAATTTATATTGGATAGGAAGGGTGTACTGCGTAGCAATTTCGATCATGATGTGTCCCGTTTCATTCGGACCACACCGCTTAGTGTATAGTGGGTCGATTGGTCATAGATTTGTGCGTCGTTGGATACTCGATCGATCTTAGATAAAGTGATGAGAGAGAGAGAGAGAGAGAGAGAGAGAGAGAGAGAGAGAGAGGTAGAGATGATTCGTCGTCTGCTAGAGAAGCGATAGCCAACCAAGAGAATCCTACAACTCTGCATGTAACTATAGCGCCTAAGCTCGTCCGCTCCTAGCAGTGCAAAACTACTCGGGAGAGCTTACCTCTGAAGTCTATTATCAGAAGCAATAACTTCGTGATTGATTCTCGCATCATCGGGAACTAGTAATCAGACGCGTTTTGTACCCAGTTTCAATAGCACATCGAATACTCGCTCAGTTGAATGGGCTATTTGGGATTTGATTCGCTATATATTGATATTGATGGAATTTCGTTTCGTTCCATTCGCACTCGAATGAAAAAAATGACGTTGATACCACATTTTGTTTTGGCTACGAATTTTGTAAAGGTTTTGTGGAGATATATGAGGATCGACGCCTAAACTTTATTATGTAAGAGTATACCTATTAACTTGTGAATATGGCAAAATGAGTAAATAATGGACTGATAACTCATCACCGTCCTCCTTCTTATCCATTGTGTCAGAATTTGGTACATCACTCACGCCACACTTCCCAGTTTCATCTCTGACTGGTTCGCAATGAACTAGGCGCATGAGAGAGCAATAGAGTAGAGCATTGATGCGATATACGTCGAACAATGGTCGAACCAACACATTGGCTAAACATATAACCCTACATGCGTAAACACAAGTTCGAACCACTGGGAAACGAAGACTGTAACTCAGACGATTTAACCCCTTCACGTTCAATTCGAAACACTATCTAGTGAACTATTGAAAAATTTTTTTTACTTTTGTTTTTTGAGCGCTAGTTTTTTGAATCTATTTTTTAATTTTGTCAACCAGTTCGTACTTAAATTTCGTCCTTCCCTACAAGTAGTTTACAATATTCACAGCCTTTAGTTTCGATATACGACTAAAGTGAAAATATCTTTTCAAAATGCGCATTAAACATGTTTCCCAAAGAATAAGGTCGACTTGAGGCCAAACACCTCAATTTCAAATAGTTTTATCAAAAAAAAATCCAAGAAAATCAAATTAATAAAAGAATTTAAAAAAACAAAATATATTAAAAAATCATTTTAGTATGTATCTCTCTACACTATTTCACTTTTCGAAGTATAGCCTGACAAACGATTCTGTTGTTGAAAAACTACTATGTGACAACGAGAGTTCTCGTATTTTCTTTCAACGTTTTTTCGATCGTCACACACACTACACCGCCATTGCAAGCGCTATGATGACTTTCCTCGTCCTCGTTTATTTTTTTTATCTCAACGATGGTGTTGATATTAATCAATTTGCAAATTCGTAAAAAAATATTGCGCCAAGATTTAAGGTAGCAAAACATCAACAAAAGCCCGAAAAATTGCATCAAGAATCAGACTTCGTCGAATGCAAATAAACCAAAAAGAATTAGAACTTTGTAAAAAAAAAGTGTAGTCGCCGCACACTCGACCTTACTTTCGCTTACCCTGTCCTCCACTGACAGAAAAACCCTAACTATAATCCCATTTCCAAGTTATTCAAGACAAGAAAATGCTACTGAAATTTTTAGATTTCTGGTTTCATAAAAAAAATTTAAAAACCGAGACACGTTTAAACCAAACCACCAGAATTTATGCGGTCTCACGGATGCGTGTTGCAGGCTTGTGACTCTACCATGCGCCAACGAGCTCTTCCAACTCTTTCTTGATCTCTCTTTCTCTCGTACAGCCATGGCAGTTTTACCGGCATGCAGGATGTCGAGCGAAAAGACCTTGACGGAAGACACTGACCCGTGACTTCGTAATACAAACTCTCGTTGCCAAGCTAAGAATCTGGTTTCACTCACATCCTTCCATACATTGCGTCCGGATCTACTCGAGTTCTCCTCATGTACATTATAGTCGATCATACGACGTCAGGCTGGTCATGTGCTTGATTTGTGTCCATATTTATCAAGCTTACATTATCGTTGGACATCGAGTATCCCTTTATTTTCCAATAACTCGTGTAACGTGAAAATTGCGATCGTTTAACCTTCAAGCTACGCAACCCCATATTAGATATGGGACGCTCGTATGGAAAAAAGATATTTTTAGCGTTTTAAAAATAAATCTTTCTTTTTTTCTAATATCTCAATAACCAAACCATTAGTGAGGAACTATGACGATATGCTTTTTTTTGTGATGTTCGAAGGATAAAATACTGAAAAAAATTATTTTGCTATTTAATTTTCAGTTTGTCACATTAAAGCCGAATGTCCTTTCGTATTTCATCTCCGATATTGTTTACTGTATATTGTTATCCATCAAATGAATCATTGAAAAAAAATAATGAAAAGTGAAAGGAAAAGGTAGAACGACAGACTTGTGCGACGAACTGTCGTTCTAAAACTACCGGTTGATCAATGCAAACCGAGAAATAACCAAAGCCAAGCCATTCGATCGGAGTACTGATAGTTGATTGATGTTCGATCCAATAAAAATGATCGGGGTTTCGATCATTCTTGCAGAAAATGGTCGCAGCTCGATTGCTTTCCGTAAAATCAACCTTGAATCAACTCTAGACGATATTCTCGAATAGCTGGAATTCATTCGGTTTGGGTTAAACCAACCGTAAATTAGTTGCGGCCGTTATGGTTGAGTGATCGAAACATCCTGTTTTTATCGACGATCAATGTGAATTACATTCGAGTTGTCCGAACTCGTTGGCATTTGAACTATTTTCATTCAGTCTGAATAACCATTTCTCTGGTCTGAAAATGCTTCGAGTAGTTCAAAATCTTCATCAATGTCCACTAAACTAATGGACAAAAAACCAGAGATTAAATCACTGCAGCATAAGATTCAACAACTATTTTTTTTCCTCACTTTAGAACAAGTGTACCATAGATAAGTTTCTAGGACTCCCTTTCAAGCTCGTTCTGATTCGACGGTCTATAATATTAGCAATGCTAGCATAACCTCGACGGAGAAAGTACTTTTACTTTAGGAGTCACGAAGTTACATCGCCCATTACACGCTCCAACTGTTTAGTGCATGCAAGACTGGGGTTCTTAAAGACGTGTACGGAGGCTGCTGTAGAAATAGTGTACGTTAGGATGAACTGGCTTAAATGTCGATTAAATTGACTGGTTTATCTTAGTCGCAGCTCGGAAGCTGCAGTAGAAAATGTTAAGAAGATTCAGTGGCTTCAGAAACGCTGTATTCCTATTTTTATTTCTTAATTTACCATTTGATTTTTTCTGTATTTTCTGGACGTTTAAAGGAATCGTAAAACTTATCGAAATTATTAAAAAAAATACAATCGTTTATATTTGTGTTTTACGAATTTCCAATCTGTTTTTCTGCCGGGAGTTTATCCGTTTCACTTCGTTTTAAATTCGCGTTAGTAGTTATTTTGTGCCCAAATTAAAATAATTCGAACTTTGCCGCCAACTCTTGAATACGACTTTGGTTAAAAATGTTTACCTACATGGTACATTAGCTCCAAAAAAATTGTGTTCGCCTAAAATCCTGTAACTTCTTTTATGTTGGAATATTAGCTTTACTGAAAATAGTACACAATTTTGCCACAATTATCGACCAACAATGATAGGTACGTGGTCGATTTATACCTTTGATGATCTCCCAATTATGTTAGGCAGTACAACAACTCTAGTCAGAAATTCTCTATTTGTAAATAACTCTTTGGCGAATAACTTCATTCCAACAAAACTCTATTCATAAATATCTCTATGTTTAAATAGCTCTGTGGTTGATGAACTATATTCTCAAATAACTCATTTCCCAAATATCTCTATTAAAAAAAAAAAAGTCCATTCCTAAAGATCACTATGTTAAAACATCTGTACTGCATAACACCTCTATTCGGAAATGTGGTCAAAAAGTCTCTCTTCAAAAATATCTCTATTCATTGACATATCTAATCTGAAACAACTCTACTCACAACTTTCTCTATGTCAAGACATCTCTCTTCATGTAGAACGACTGCAGATACTCAATCATACGATCGAGCATTTTAACTGTCAATTGTTCTACATGAATAGATATTTCTTGATACATAGAAAATTGTGAATAGAGTTGTTTCAGATTACTTATGCTAATGAATCGAGATATTTTTGAAGAGAGACGTTTTCACCACATTTATGAGTAGAGATGTTTTGCAGTTCATATGTTTTAACATAATGATCTTTAGGAATGCACTTTTTTTTTTTAAAGAGATATTTGGCAAAAGATTTATTTGGGAATATAGTTCCTTAACCACAGAATTTTTTAGACATACAGATATGTTTGAATAGCGTTGTTTTGAAATGAAGTTATTCACCATATAGTTATTTATGAATAGAATATTTCTGAATAGAGTGATTGTACTGCCTTATGTTACACTCGAAAATGATGTGGATTCTTGTTTAATTTTCCGTTCCTTTTTGTACTTTCAGGTGAGTACCAGGTTTTGTACTTCGATCACGTTGATTTCCAAGACGCAGGGTAAGTTTCATTGTTGTGGATCAAAGAAATATTTACCCTCGAACAGTCAAAGTCCGTAACGAGATTTCCGCAATAAGATCAAGCTCAATCGCATTTTTTATGGAAAAAACTTATATTCCGTTCTATTGCGATCCAAGTCGTTACCTTGAAGATTCGTCTGTGTGGTAAAACGCAAGGATTTTTACTCTACCATACACTGAGAAATAGAATCAAATGAAGAACAATCGTGCCAATTATCGTGCGCGACGAAACGAGAAAATTGCGTTTTAAGAAGCCTTAGTTTATGCGCGTTTGTGAAATATGTTCCGACGTATTGTTTTTTTTTCATTACAACGTAATGATTCGTGGACAGATCCACGACGCACGACTCAAGGCTCGCTTCAGTTTTACTGTCATTCTTAAAAGTGCCACTTATCCACTTGCCCGTATCACTTAAACCAGTTGTCAGGAGATCGAAGACAGATATGCCTTAAATTTTATTTAAGCATACCGATCCATGTGGTGCAAGGCACGAGGTTCATGTTGCACAATAGTTCTGCATTTTCGCGAAACAGAGTTTCCGTTCAGCAAATCCTGACGACGATTAGAATGAACAAAATTCATCGCTTCCTCACGATTCTGATAATTAAAGATTACACGTACTTTTTATTCAATCGAACAAATGTTGCTATCATTGAGATATTGTAAGCATTGAGATTCAATGATAACTATACTAACAAGTTATTAAGATATTGATTAAGTAAAAAATTGTTCAATGAATAATGGGAAAATCTTTATTTCGGTAACTTAAAGTAAATCTGCAGTTTTTTCTGAACATGTGTGAACTTCTATAGGGTTTATTCGGTTCATTAGGTACCGAAATAATGATCACATGAATATTTAAGCTGGGAACGTCTATATTTAAAATTTTCACAAGTGTAAAGGCACATTGCGACGATACAGTCATTATTCATTTCTTTGACGGGAGCCATTAGGGTTTCCCAGAAAAACACTGTTCGTAGAGAAAAGAAAGACGTCGATATTTTTAACAGGTATCTTAATTAAGGTGTTACTAACGGCTCTTCCCGTCAACTCGCAATTAATAGAGCTCTTACGGTAAATCCTCGTCACTTTTATACACAAATGAAGTGAGCAACAGATGCACAGTTCTTGTGAATCTTTCGCCGGCTACCGCTGCAATACTCCACGTTGAAACTTATTTAGCAGAATATAATTAAACTTTTTTAAATACTTGCAGAAAGGGCAATTGAATATATGTAGATGATAGCAAAACCATCGAATTACCATTGGGATTCATAAAGTCGACAGGCAATCTGACGATATTCATGGCAAGGGAAGCTTCATTGTAATGGAATTTGAAACTTCGAATCCAAAGCGATTTATAGTAATCCATGACTTTGAGGAGAATCTTAAAAATCCTAATTAAATGAGGCAACGAGTTTTCTTTCGAAAAGTTGGCCTCCTTACCCTAGTATTTAGCCGCCGCGAATCATATTGAATTTTACAACACCTTGGCTACGCGAAAACACGCTATGTCGTCGGCAAAGTTTCGGCCCTTTGGAGCACGCGGTGCGCTGAATAAGTAGCTCAATTTAATTCAAACCAGCCGTATATTGTATTAATGCTGAATTCTCCTCGAGCAACCCCGACAGGAACTCGAGTATTTCATCGTCCAATGCCCTACCACGTGCTGATTTGCATAAAATTGTCATCACTCAGTTCAACCTATTTTACAACATACTTATTCGCATGGCCGTCCAAAAATCTTTACATTTTAAAACCATGCATTTGAAAACTGATGGGAAAATTTGCAATCCAAACTTTCGGCAATCCAACTTGCGGAGAAGTCTTATATATTACATTCATTTTTTCCAGTCAATTTAATCAATTTTTCCATAAATCGTCAAAGTTTATTGCGCCAATTATTTTATAAGAAAGGAATAATAAGCTTTTTAAATGAAAATCGAATACAAATAGTGTTTGCAACGAGAATCTACGAAATTTTATGATTATCGATAATCGATATGCTCGAAAACGTTCTGAATTGTGAATTCATTTGATAAACATTTGAAGATGTTGCTTACGTTGTAACAATTAATTACCATCAATGCATCGATGCGATTCACAATTATCCATGAAAAACGTGAATCACGAGTGCAATAAGCTCAAAAGTAACATGAGCCGATTACTTGCTCAATGCTGTTATTATCGTGCTGCGACGTGCATCCTTTATTCGACGAGACTATCGAAGGCTCTCAATAGCGATAAGTTGACTGCGGAGGGTCTAATAATTCTACTCAAAAAGCTGCTCATTTGATTTGGTTCTTTACTTCAGTCTATTCTTGAAAGAAAAAAATAGAAGATAGAAGGAAGACAATGTGAATGAGGAGGGCGAGGAAAAAGAGGATCAGTGAGTCGAGAGGTAAGAGTGAAAGTTCGCTAGTCTATGGATATAATAGCGTCATCTGAATATAAATCCCCGCGAACTTAATTACACGAACGCGAGTCAGAATGCACAAAAGATGAATAGAAATGGAATAAGGAAGCGGGGAAAAAATTAAAAAACAAAACAAAAGGAAGAAAGAAAGTAAAAGACGTAGACTTTATGCGCATGGATCTCAATTTTTTAAAGCTATAAATGCATTTGCAATTCTAGGCTTTTTATGCTGCACTTTCTCCCCGATATTTCACCCCTGAATCCCTCTTTACTCAGGGACTTGGTACGTCGTATAAAAGTTGGTAAGATGTCTCGAGACGGTGGCTTACTGGTGTGGGTGATTCTGTTGGTCGTAAGCCTCTAAGGAGCAGCCATGATTCCATGGACCGAGGACATAAAGGACGACTTGCTGACCCATTTTCCCGGATCGTCGGACACCAGGAAACACTCCTTCCCTTTGTCGCTTTCCTTCTTTTGTCCTATCTCGCACCTGTACCCAACTATAATCCGGCCACCACGACATTCTTATGTAGTATAGATTGAGCCATTTCTCGACACCTTTGTTAAACTTTTCCTACCGTGTTCTTACCCCCAATTTCGAAAGAAATTAAATGTCGCAAGGAATTAAAAGACCCTCGGTCAAAGACTTCTCCAGGCATAAAATAGACTACATTAAAAACATCATTTCAATAAACCCTAATTATGAGATTGTTCTAATTTCATCTTAACAATTTAAATGAGCATGTCAATTTCTTTGATTATTCATACACGAGGAATTAAAAAAACTGTAGGGTGAATCATAAATAAAAATAGCGTGAGGAGGAAAAACATATTAAGTTTTTTCCAACATACGAACAAAGCATAATTGATTAGTATTTTTCTTTAAACGAATTTCAATATGAATCATCAAAAATTGATCAATAACAAAGTCTCAACTTAATAATGACTTGACAAAAAAATTATTGAGTCGCTCATAATAAACATTTGTAAAGCATCCGTAAAACTGGGTTGAACAATTATTCGGTACACGCATGATTCAACGAGGATACCATTAGGCTACCCCAATATTTAAATGCTCATTTGAGATTAGGGTTAACATTATTTTACGAGACGCATCGTTTTAGTTAACCTATACAATGACAGCTCGTAATTAGGCCTTTCAGCTTATTACCACTTGATTCAACCCGTAGTGGCGTGTCATTAGTGAGAGTGGTTAGGTACGAACATAACCACATCCGTTACTTCCACGCACGTCCCACTCTTATCTTTCTCACTCTCTCTCTCTCTCGCTCTCTCTCGATCTGAGGAATTCTCGATTCTAAGCTTAACTTCTCCTTCCGTATATTTTCTGGTCCGCAACAATAGTAAATTTCCAGTACTAAAAAACACTTCGTGTAATTATTAAGTTGAAGTACTTGCCAGCAAGAGGTTAAGTACCGTGCGAATGCTTATAAGGGCCCTTGAACGGAGAACGAAGGCATTGAGTGTGGAGGGATCGATGAGAAGCGCGGAACATCACGTTTGTTCATTTTCCTGAAACGCTCCATTTAATTTAATGAATATGCACGCGGATTGATGGTAGAACTTTCAACTTGAGGCTGATTCAACTCGACCAGATCCCTTCTGAATACTCACTTCAGAATTAACTCGCGTTCGAGTACAATATCATTATCTCAAGCTCACGAAAAATCTATTATGTTTATTCTCGTTAATCGGTTCGTTTTTTTAATATGATTTCTCAGAGGCGAGAACATGTTTTGAAAAAAAATTTACAAAAATGCAAAAGAAAAAACAAATCGGTTCAAGCGATTACTGAATTAAACTTTGCACTTGTTCAATATTTTAGCACCACATTTCCGTTTGCTGGCACAAAAGAAACTACCTCTCGCACTTTAAACTTGACAAAGTATCTTAGAGATTAAACTGCGACGACTTAATTAATGCAACTGGAGAACTTCTGATTTCAGAAAACAAGTAACGAAAAAATCTTTGAAATTTGCACATTATATAGAGACGAAAAATGATGAGAACGCTGCTGCTGCAGTCTAAAAAGAAAGCCATGACAAGATTTTTGTGACAAAGGATTTTCGTGTTATCAACTTCCAGATCCTCGTGGTTCACGTGTATTAGTCAGTCTCAATGCAATATATATACATACATATATGTGCACTATTCTCGGTACCCCAATGTCTTCCCATTGGACTCGTTCCGTTCCTTTCATCGTCATATACTAAAGGTGTTCGCGTGTCGTACATAATGTATGTACTTATATAAGTCATAGTGTGTACTATACTGGTTATGTACTATATTACTTTCACCCTCGTTCACCCCTATCATTCTTAGCCCTGGTTTGAACATAATATGGCAAGCCCGATGTGATCTTGCGCCATGCATATTTTGGTAGCATGTCTACAAGCCGGTACAAGCCTCGTTTTTATACAATTTTTTATTCCTCCATAATTCATTCGACCGCGAGTCGATGATGGTAATACTTTTTTTGCTGACGATGGTTCTAAATAGCCTTGCCAGTGAAGCTTGAGACACAAACGGATACATGGGAGTCGATTCGAAATTTTGATGAACATTTATTGTGTATAAATAATTTGTCAATTGAATGTTATTTTTAGAAAATAAAAAACGAATCCGGGACAATTTGTTGATTAGGGAAACTCGCGTTTCATTTTTAAAATCTATCATTAGATTTTAGTAGTAGCATAAATACAGTTTATTCGATCTTTATTTCGATTATCGACAGCGGTGGGAGCGCGGTTGGTGTATGGCTTCGGTGATTTTCCAAGCTAAAGCAGCCTCGGGTCAAGAGCGGGAGAATATACAGCCACGTCTATCGGTCGAGTTTTATACAGTTTCCTTTGGCCCTAATGCAAATGCAATACATGACCCTCCATTAGGAAAGAGTGGCTATGGGCCACTCTTTCCTAATGGAGGGTCTCATAAAGTAATGGGATGGGTTCATAAAAATCCTGAGGGGTATTCGAACGAAAAAAATGTGTGAGTTTTTGACTTGTGTTGATCGAACATGTTTGGTAGGATACTAGATAACATAATATTTTATCTTAAGACAATGTGTGACTTTGATGGCTTATTTTCTAGTGCCTAATAATTTTTTAAATTTTATATTTTTCCAATCGTTTGAGAATATCTTATTCATAATTCTTTCCGCATTCTAGTTGGCCGGCTTTTCAAAAATTTTCTGCAAATCGATATTTAAGTTTTTATAT
>JABSMR010015917.1:0-10482 GCA_018902295.1 Dusona sp. PSUC_FEM 10030013 | reverse complement strand
TTTTATTGTTCCTGCGTATACCCTTGCGGGTTTTTACGAGCCCATCCCATCACTTTTAACCCCACTTTTTCCCCACTGCACTGTTCCTGCGAGATCCCCCCAGAGCCCACAGCCACTCTTTCCTAATGCACTACTGTATCGCATTTGCACGAGGGCCAAGGGAAACTGTGGAAAACCCGGCCGATACACGAGGCTATATTTTAACTGAGTTTCAGTTGGTCAGCACCATCAGAGACTCAGAGAAACTGCCTCCCGCTCAGCGATTTACACGCGAGCCGGTGCATAGCTACGCGGTCACTCAACCAAGTACTGACCTCACCCGAGGCTTCTTAACTTTTGTGATCGTCCGAGCCATACACCGAGGGCGCACCCATCGCTGTCGGCGATAAGTAAATAATATTAAGTTAATGTAATGAACATGAACGGTTTTGAAATATGATACAATTGAAATTTTGCCTCAGTGGTAAGAGTTTCAGCTCGCAATTGTTATGTTTTAAGTTCAATCCCACATGTCGATTTCTTTTTTTTAATGATCCAGTATATTCACTCTTTTCTTTAAATACTTAATAATAATAAAAAACTATCCCTGTAATGAGAATAGTAATTTATGCTACACGTGCGGAAAGCAACGAATTCTATCTAGCATGAAGTTGCCGCATAAGCCAAAGGCTTAACCATAACCAGATCACCCCTATGGTATTCGACCACAACTCGAGACTTATGGTACTTGACCATAAGTCGAGGCGAATGCGGAAACTAATGCGAGATGTCATTCGTTTCTTTTCGCGCATGCAACGTACATTATTTTTTGTAATACCTGCTCCGAAAGTGCGATTTGAGATTCAACAACACATCATACTTATGACACTTGACTCGACGTTTCATGTCGCATGAATTTCGCTACATCCAAGTTTGTCACGTGGGTCCAAATCAACAACCGTGAAAAAAGCCCTATTTTCGTGCGGTAAACTGAGCTATAAATAGAGTTTTTTCCGGACTAATGCGAGAAAGTAAGCATCGTTCAGAAATAAGCCACTTTCTGCACGCTAAATACCAGTCGAAAAACGTATTTCGGGGCAGGCATTGCAAAAATCAAATAATAGTAAAAAGAAATATTAATCCGTTGACAGGTATTTGTACTATTTACCTAAATTACGGAAATTAAAACACGTTGAAAAGAAAAGAGGGGAACAAAAGGGTTGGTGGAGGAAAAGAAGAATAAATATATTGGATTATTAAAAAAAAGTGCTCCCGGGGGTCAACTCCAAAATGCCGGGTATGTGAGCGGAGTCCCTTACCATTTGGACAAAGTTTCAATTGTATAATGAATCTTCAAAGTCGTTCTTGTTTGACATACTGACTTGAGTTTACAATGATTGAAATTTATTTGCTAGATGTTATACTATAAAGATATGGCTAAATATGTAAATGAACTTCCACTGAATTTTTCAAAATATTGGAACGGGCATTATGACATTTTCAGGTTGGGTTTACCTGATCACAGGTAGTGTCCGCACTGCAAACCAAATTCAATTTCAATATGGGAACCCCCCCCCTCCCCCGCGGAAGGTTCCAGACCTGTATGTAAGACCATAGGATCGACCTATAGATTCGCAAAAAAAAAAAAGAAGCATAATTGAGATTGACATTCGGTCGGTGTCGTGGATTTGATCGAAAGTGTTGGTTGCGATTGAGCGGATTAGTGGAACAAGTGTGGTGTTGTGGAATAAGACAAAGAATATACAGAAACAGTGAAACGGATATGAGCAACAGGCTTAATAATAATAATATAAACAAATTAACGGGGGAGCGTTCGTTCTTTTTTCTGTGATATTACGAAGTTAACTCAACTTTATCTTCTCCAAATTGCTGTTGTTTCCTTTTAATCTCTCCAATTATCAGTCACTGTCATTCTGTTTGAAATGGAAGGACTATCATTCGTTCGTATAAACAATGTTAATCATTTATTAACATCTACCGCTTTTACAAGCGAAAACCCAGCAGAGAAAACTGCTGAAGAGTTCAATCCACATCGCATTAATCTACGATGGAAATCGTTGAAGACATACGAAAAGACTATGGTTTCTTCGTATAAACGATATTAATTGCATGTTCATGGACCTTAGCCGCTTTGCCAAGCAAAATCCAAGTTTTCACTAATGGAGAGTTCAATCCACATTGAGCTACCCAACCCTGTAAATCGATGAAGACATACGAAAGGAACATCGTTTCTTCGTATAAACAATATTAATTGTTTATGGACTTCCATCGCTTTTTCAAACGGGAACTCAGCAGTTTCCACTTCTGGGGAGATCAATCCACATTGAGGTACCCAACGATGAAAGTCGTTGGAAACAAACGGAAGGACTATCGTTCTTTCGTATCAGCAATATGAATAGATTATTAACTTTTACCGCTTTTTCAAGCGGGAACCTAGCAGTTTTCACTGCTGGAAAGCTCAATCCACATTGAGCAACCCAACGTTGAAAATCGTCGGAGATAAGCGGAAGGCCTATCCTTCCTTCGTATAAACAACATCAATGGTTTATTCATTTTTACTGGTTTTTCAAGCGAGAACCCAGCAGGTTTCATCGATCGAAAGTTCAATTTTAATGGAGTTTGCAACGATAAAAATCGTGGGATCGTACAAGCGAGTCTTACATTTGAATAATACGTATTAATTATTTATAAACTAATACCGCTTTTTAACAACGAGAACCTAGCAGTTATTGCTAGAGCGTTCAATTTTTATTGAACTATTCGTCGATAAAAATCGTCGAAAAGAAGGAAAAAAATTCCATTTATTTACATACAGGGTGATTCAGAATAGTATATAAACCCGTGACTATCGGGTTCGGGACGCGATTTTAAGAATAACTGCAAAGGGATCTTTTTTGGGTACAATAATTTTTAAGAATCGCTGCCGTGCGGTCGACAGAAAATTAGCCGTACGCGTACTTAGAAATTGGAAAACTAAATGTTTTTGGAAACACCATATACGCAGCTTTCACAGTATGTAGAGAAATTTGGAAATTATGGAAAATAGCAAAGTAGCGAGCATGTGAAAAAGTACTTTGAAATTTGACTCACTTTGTATACAAAAATTTGAAAAAAGGTAAGTCATTTTAATCAATGATAAAACGGCCTTGTAGAACGATGGCGATGTTTTTCAAAATTCAACCACCATTCAGGCGTTGGAACATCAATTTTTTTGTTTCGCTATCAAAGCGGTCGAGAAATGCAATTTTGAAAAAAACGCTTTGTGAGTATGATTTTCAGATCTCTAATCCTTGGGAATGCGAAATTGCCGTACCCAGACTATATGAAAATTCGTCTTTATCCACTTTTTGTTTTTTTTTTTTCGATTATAAAAATCTGGACGAGCACACAGCGACTTATTTTTTTTGTAGCGACCATGGTGCGCTTACCAAAATTCCTTAATCACCCGTTATCACATTCATGAGTTATACTGTATCTCAAGTCAATAAAATACAAAACTCTATGAAGAGTTTGGAATCAATTCAAAATGGTTTATGATTTTTATATAAGATAAAATAAACTGCGAGGATTGCGCATATACCGCGTTCCCCTTTATGTCTCTCATGATGACAATTTACCATGGAAGATTGATACCATTTAAAATTTTACTGAAACTTATCTCAAATTTATCTCTTAGAGGATCTTTGCAGATTCAACAGCCGGTATACAACCGCCTAAATTTCTATCGAAACAATTCGCTTGCCCGGGAAGAAACGGGTAAATTTCCATTGGAGCCATGTGCTCTGATATACTATATAGAAGCTGATGGCTCGGTGAAACAGGAGTTTCACACTATCTACATGATATTATGCGTCCTCAGGAATAAAGTGGTGCGACGTTGAGCGCAGTAAACTTCTCCCGAGGTTTTCCAACTTTGTCTTCTTCCCACACTCCTCCCCCGCCACCCTATTTCCTCTTCCGTTCCCGATACAAATTAAACGAAGAATACCCACGAGCTTGGCAACATCAGGGAAGACGCGTTGCAAATGAGACGATAGAATATACTGTTATTATTATTAGCATTATTACGACCGTGTATAGTAGATGTTTGCCAGCCGGAGGTATTATCGAGTCCTCATAAAAACATTGTTAGGGCCGCTCATATCCTGTCAATAATTTGGAGATATTCGAAGAAAGTACAGACAACAGTGATATGTCTCGTACGTTGGCAGGATTCTAGATAAAATTGAAAACGTGTGAGCGAGGGATACATTATGAAAATATTTCCCTGGTGAAATCACTACTGCGTTTTATTTTTTAAATCGAGAGGGGTTGTCTAAAAAAAAAATGTGACATAAAAAATGTTGTATTTTATTTTTCCTTTTTAAGTTTGTGCATATTCAAACGTTTGCTTCCGATCGAGTCTTAAAAAAGGTCGTTCGCGTCGCAAATATAGATCAACTAAGAAAAGATGTATGTAACCAAAAGAAAACAAATAAAATGACATAAAATAGAAAAACATCATAATCGTAATCAAATTAAGGAGATGTCGGGAGACGTCTCCAAGACCGTGAACAAAATATAGAATAGACGTCTCCCGGCATCCCCTAATTTCGATTGTGATTATAATACTTTTCCATTTAATGTAAACTCATTTATTTTGTTTTGGTTACATGAATTATTACTTACAAATTGAAAATTATTCATATTAATCAACTGCAATTTTACATACGATGATAATAATAGTTGGCCGGATAAACTAAATACTTCTATTTTATATTTTTGGCTACATACATCTATTTTAGTCAATTTATATTAGCTGCTATAATTATTCTTTAATCATTCATTTGCAAACTTTCCAAATCAGGCAAATGAAATCGTGAAGAGTTGCACTTACTAAGAGAACTATTTTGACCTGTTTCATTGGTTTTTAATATTTAGCTTTTTTTTGGTTGCCTTATTTTTCTAGCTTTATGCTTTTTACTGATTTTCTTCATTCAGCTTTTTTCATTTTTCCAGTACACTATCCCGCAGTCGGGATTTTTTTTGTTTTTCCAAACAATTTTCTGAACTAATTTTCGAATAATTTTGATTTCATACTAATTGATGTTCACTTCTTCTTTACAGTCCAATTTTTACTTCCTTATAGTTACTGATTCTACGTATACCCTCTTTGAATGAGCGTCAGTTTCTTTAAGTTACAAATCTTTTTACGGCCGGAAGGATTTTTTTTATTACATTTTTTAATAATGAATTGTTTCAACATTTCTCAATTTTTTAAATTACATTATAATGACTTTTATCGATGAATTCTTCGTACATATACGAAATGAAAATGCGCACTGAACTTCAAAAATATTGATACAAAAAATGCTCTGTCCTTGAATAAACATCAACAAATAAAAACCAATAAAAACTATACAAACAAACATCTGCCAGATTTGGAGATTTGGCCAGCAACGGCGTTTGTCGAAATTATTGCAAATGAACGTAGATATCGCGCCATCTCTTATTGCTATGTCTATATGGTTGATAGGCTTTTTTCGTTATGCTAATTATTCTATAAACGTACATATAGGCGTATCAAATTAGTGCTAAGAGCCATGCCCATTGGCGATAGAATGTGTATTCCAAAATTACGTAAAGTAATTATTTGTCGTGCCAAATGCATAACTTCCAGCTTTTGGCCGTGCAGACAGTTGGGAGATGGAATAGGATTGCGTGCTTCATAAAGAACGCCCGAAGTAGTGAGATGCACGTTGCTCTTATCGTGAAAAAGAAATATGTTAATCGCAACGATATAATGTAGACCGTGGAATATCAAATGTATATATTTCGCTGTTACAAAATGATTGTCACTTTATTGCGTCTGTGAAACTTCATATCTCAAAGAGACAGAAGAACTAGATGATAAAAGAAACAAGAAGGAAGAAGAGAATCAAACACGGCCCCTCGGTTTTCTTGTTCGTGCTATCAGGCGATTTCCAAAGGTTTTGCGCGTTATCAAACCGTTGTCATGTTTCACATCTCTTAGTTTTCTCCATCCGCATCCAAATATGTCGACTACGCTTTACCACATGCCCTCAAACTCTTTCGTCTTTTTCATATTTTGTTTTGATTTCTGTTCACTCTTACTTTCCTTTCCTTTTCTTCTCATCATCTTTCTCTTCCTCTCTGCCTTGTTATTCTTTCCCCGTCTCCGACATTCTTTCTTTCTCTCTCACGTTTTTCCCTCTTGACATATCACAGTATCGATATCACACAACGTCCGTTCTAAAACAACCGTCATCCCTTCTACATCGACTCGTCACTGTCTCTTTCACTCTCTACATACATAGTAATATCTATCCTGTTGCAGAATCACCACCGCACGACGCCACATCACTCGAAGTATCGAAGCGCATAACGTGCGTGTAAGACGAGATGTCTTGTGTGGGTGGTGTTGAAATACGACTCAGGAACCCGTTTCGATATGGATATCAATATCTCTTGGCTGCCGCGTCTGTATGAAACTATTTACACTGTATCGCAACTCGCTTTTCCATGTCTCACATTCGGTTCCAATATCAACACAAGAAAAACTATGTTGTGAAGACATGAAATATCAGAGGGCTCGATGATAGAGGGTTGGTTGGTCGGTACGATAGAGGAATGGGGCTTGTAAAACAACTCTTGTCAAAAACGAATTCACATATCATAACCGTTTTTTATTTTTAAATACACCTTTTGTCATGAATATTATCAATCTGTGTGAACGAGTAGTTTTAATGTTCTGAAAATTCTGAAAAGATCGATCATTTATTCGATTTCGGTAATATTATTTGATGTACCGAGGATGATAATAATGTGGCGATGACTGACGAAATAGACATCATTATTACCAATTAGCTGAGATATAACCAGTTCTTTTATCATCTAAGATTGTAAAAATGAACAAACGTATATTCATCAATATGATTGCACACGTTTGGTATAATTGGTTACGAAAATTTCAAAGACGGATGCGTGCTGTACAGTAGCGATAACCATGTCGAAAAAGTCTCATCTGATATCCCTGTCAATTTTAATTGGCTCCACTGGTGCATGCCAGCACCTATTCATCGGATCAGTGATATGCAAATGCAATTTAATGACGCGGTATCCCATACGTGCCTTTGGCTGAACAGGGCTGTTGATGAGGCGCAGGCCGTATGTGTATGTATAATGTATGAATACAATATGCACGATGACCCCTCGTTTCCATCAGCTGCTGACCACACAAATATAATATAGATGCATTCATGGAATTGTCGACGCTGTCAAACTAAAATATCCCTTTCACTCACTCGACATATCAATCCCAGCTCAAATGTTCAAGGAAAATCTTTCAAATTTTTGCACAGTCACGCACGCGAGCTTGGAATTTCGATTCGTGCCAGCGTTATTTCCAATTGTCAGTACGGGCAAACATCACCACAGTTTCGTGGACGTAGAAAAATTTTACCTCGATCGATGATGTAGAACGAAATGATTGCGTATTCAAGAGTATTTCCTCGTATACGTAGCCTGAATACAAACTGCAAATACAATTTTGACTAATTTAAGAAAATGAACACTTCCTAGAATCACTCAATGACGGCGAAAAGCGTACACTCCACTAGAAAACAGTTATTGCTCTGATCATCCAATGGAAAGGCAGGAAGATTTGACGAGTGACTGCTGTATAACATTACAGAGGAAAAATGTCTTATTCTCACGGACAACGTCTAACAATGCAACAAGAGAGGTTAGATGTGTTTCTGCGACGTGGGAGTAGTATCAAGTAACATCTTTCGAGAAATCCCCGTCATTGTCCTTTCCATTCTCAGTAAGCTGAGGGTATTGCAATAGGGAAAGGAGCCCCAGGTTGGTTAATGGCCTCCGAGAGGCCATCCAAAGCCACCGAGAAACTCTGTTATTTGTGATTTCTCCAACAGTTCTTAGCACTGAAGCGCCATACCGAGAATAGAAACCGAATGTATAGTAGGCCCATGTGTCAGATAAATAAAACTCCCCACTTTACGTTGGTTTATACACATGGAAAAAACTCATTTCTAGAGCCGGTTTAGTCGGAACTTGCCATACGAGAAATCGAGATTGTATGGTAATTTAGACTGGCTAGTCTGAGAATTTTTGTTCGAAAACGTGTACCCACAAAAACTTTTTTTAAAGGAATATATCGTACACAACTGAAGATATGCTGAAAACATATGTCTCACATGTTTGATACGTCTTAAGGATATAGTCAAAATTACGTGATTGTCTTCCAAATTTTTTACCTGTTCTATGCAATACAGAATTTATTAGACATGCATTATGTTAGTATATAGAAGAAACGAAAAGAAGAGTGAGACCATATGATAGTTGGTGATACTGGCTCATGATCTTGTAATAGTGAGCATACTCCTCGATTACGCGGCATTACTCAGGGACTCAGGTGCCAGAGGAAGAGAGGAACATAAGGAATACCGATGACGCTCTACGCGGGTGAGGCTTCGAGATATAGTGTACACGCAGTTGGAAAGGGAAAATGAAGGTGAATATACGGAACCCTCATTGTACAATCTGAAGTAACAAATGTTCACCACCATCCGTAGGCGTTTTACTCCGTGAGACTGACATAGCTTGGCAATCGTATTCTATGATACGGCATTGTACTATATTTATATGTATATATGGGTTATATTATCTGCTATGAGTCCAACTTGCCATTTCGAAACGTTTTCCTTCTATACACCCCGTCTGTCTCGCTTCCCCTAATCATCCCTTATCCATATCTCGGTCCATTTGGTTCGTAATGACGTTATCAGTTGGGTGCACGGAGAAACGCGTAAGTTTCTCGGACAGAGTACAAGTGACGCCCCGTTCCTATCTTATTACTCAAGAGAGAGAGGGCGAGATGGAGAGAGATTATGTTTTATTTTGCCTTAGTTACACATTTAGGCAATGCAGCAAAAATAAGTACAAAATAACAAAAAGATAAAATACAGTAATAATAATAATAATGCAGCAAGGAGAAACAAAATGAAATAACAATAAACTGAGAAAAGTGAAAAATAATAAGTAGCTAAACAAAATTAAAAAAAAATAAAACACAGAAATAAAATGGAAATGAAAATAAAATTCTACGCCAAATTTACGTATATAAAAATAATAAAAACAATGAAATTACAAATGCATAAAAGTATAATAAACTGAACATAAAAATATGTAAGAGAGACGATAAGCTGGCTAAGTACATTGGCATGTGACATTGACACTTTGATACTAATAATAACTGCTACTATCTGTAGCACTTCGCCGATTGCCGAGATTCGAGATTTATGAACCTTCGAATCTAGTATAGAGAATCACTCACTTATTATACGTGGATGGTCAAAAGATATATGCCTCAAATGAGGGTACCTTGTGAACGGTTCTCTAGATTGTAGCCACGTATGCCAGAGCGATCGGAACAGAGCCAGGGTTGTACAAATGCGCAGTGGCACACCTGAGGAGAGGAAGATTTCGGAGGGGTGAAAGCGGAGTTGCATTGACGGACGGCAGTATCATTTAATACGTGGATACGAAAGATGCCTATTAATATCTCGGACTGTCTGAGACTCCGGTCCAAGACCTTAAGGCTGTCAAAGATGCACGCCGGAACAAGTATCAGCGGCAGCACAGAACTATCTAGAAGACAGATTGGTCTGGACGCAATAAAGTCGCCGTTACGATCGGGCTCGTCGTGCCAATCCTTCTCTACTCGGTTGGTACAGTCAAATAGCGACCAGATGAGTTGAAAGCGATATAACTTGATGGCCCCAATATCCCATACATGTACATCAATAACGGTTTAAAAAATGTTTGCCTATGCGGAATTCTCGTCAGTAAACTACAACCAAAATATTGCAATGAATTTATATCCATCACGTGTTGCATTGTTCAGCAATGGTGGCGTCACTTTACGTTTATCAAATAAAGTGACTTTAAACTGACATTTCAACATTTTGTAATGTCACCTTGTTTTAAATTTTTCGTTTACATGTTAAAGAACTGTTTGCAATACCTGCCCCGAAAGTGCGATTTTCGTTTGGTGTTTAGCGTGCGGAAAGTGGCTTATTTTGCAACGATGGTTACCCTTTCCCGCACTAGTGTGTAAAAGTGAGACTGCCGCACTAGCGCGGAAAAAACTCTATAGCTCACTTCAGCGCATTGATTTACGAAAAAACGGCTTTTTCAGTTCCAAATCGTAGAACAGTTTTTTGTTCTGCGATTTTGGGCCCATATGACAAACTTGAAAATAGCAAAATTTATGCGACACGAAACGTCAATTCAAGTGTCATACGTATGATGTATTGTTGAATATCAAATCGCACTTTCGGGGCAGGCATTACAAAATAGTAGTTTACGCACCTAGGGAGAAAAAGTAGACTACTTCAAACCGCGGGCAGAATTGTCACCCTAGCCGAAGGCGAGGGTGATAAGCACGCGGTTTGAGGTAGT
>JABSMR010015906.1:0-10487 GCA_018902295.1 Dusona sp. PSUC_FEM 10030013 | reverse complement strand
GCCTCTCTCTCTCTGCCTCTCTCTCTGCCTCTCTCTCTCTGCCTCTCTCTCTCTGCCTCTCTCTCTCTCTGCCTCTTTCTCTCTCTCTCTCTCTCTGTTGAGATAATTGATCCTCGATAATTGTCCACAATTATCGAGAAAAGTAGAGAAAATAAGTATTATAAAAACATAAAAACGTTTAGAAAGTGAAAACAAAAGGAAAGGCCACATTCTGAATAAATAGTTATCAACAAAAGGAACAGTACGAAGTGAAAAGTTACGTATTTTATGTCAAGTGCAATTCAATAACCTCGAAATCGTCCACAGTCAAGTGCTAGCTCATAACCTCAAAATCGCAGCTATGTGAATACGTTCGGACAGTTGGGAACACCAAAAGTGACTATCAATCAACGGCTCTACTGTATGGTCAGTGTCACTCAACTCGAGGATACCAGATACCGTTTTGGTCATTTCATGGTTATATGACTGGTCAAGTGACAAATCAAGTAAGGTAACTGTTTTACATGTGTTTTGCGAAGTGAACATGAACCTCAATAAGCCAACACAGTGTAGAAAATGTGGAAAACTGATAAAGACTGTTATTCATGAATGTGAGTTATATATAAAACCATTTCACCCCGAATGTGCTCTATTACATAAGACATTCAATACTCTTAATCAACTTGTGCCGTGTACCGCGAGGCTAAAAGTGACTATTCTAAAAAACGATAAAAATAAAAAAATGGATAAAAATGGACAAGGAAATGAAGGGAAAAGTTCGAAAAAAATAGAGGAAGACAAAGTCAACGAAGAATATGAAGACGAAGACGATGATGATGAAGAAATACAAACAAAGAAAGCGGAATCCGTAACAAGCGAAGAACTTGGGAAGTTCGGGGAAAAACTCGGAAAGAGTATACAAGCAATTATTGCAAAAGAAGTGAAAAAGGCAACAAAAATTCTAATGGAAGAAATAAAAGAGATAAGAAGAGAAATAAATGAAATTAAAAACAATGGCGGAAATAGTTGCATCCCAACGACAAACAGAAATAAAAACGAGAAGCTGGAACAAAAAAATAAGCAGGATACAACATACTCGGAAATAGCAAAAAGAAATAAAACCGAAAAAATCGTCATGGAACCAGTGGATGATCAAACGAGTGAAAAAACAGCAGAAAGCATTAGGCGAAAGGTAGATGTCATGGGATTGGGAGTGGGAGTAGACAAAGTAATAAAGGAACCGAAAGGAAAAGTTATAATTGAGTGCCAAAAAGGGGAAAATAAAAAAATACTCGCAGAAGCTATGAAAGAAAGCATGGGTTCAAAATACAAAATATATGCACCAGATAAAAAACTACCTAAAGTTAAAATAGTAGGAGTGGAGGAAGAAATACAAAGAGATAATGAAACTGAATTTATACGCAAAGTGTGCAAGCAAAACGATCTGGACACAAACAGAGATACACTTAAGATGAAGATTATAAAAACAACACACACGAAGGAGACAAGAAACATCATCTTAGAAGTGGACCCACAGACACACAAGATCTTTGTTGAACTGAAAAAAATCAAAATTGGGTGGAAAAACTGTCCGGTATACGATTACATGAGTGTTGTGAGATGTTTCAAATGCTATGGGTATGATCACTTCGCGATGAATTGTCGAAATGATATTAAATGTCGAAAATGTGGTGAAGGACACAGTGTACAAGACTGTAAGTCGAGCGACAAAAAGTGTGCAAATTGTTGGAGAATGTATCATCAATCTAAAATTGAAAACATATTGTATGATCACGAAGCTACTGATCCGAAGTGTCAAGTTTATCAAAGAATTGTAGATAGGAATCGAAGAAATACACTATATGGTAATGAATAGCAACCAAAGAATGAGGAAGGACGGCGAAAAGGGCCATTTATACTACTACTTAACGCACAGGGGTTCCTACACAATAAGGATCAAATCGATATGTTAGTCATAAAGATGAAGCCAAAAGTCTTATGTTTGACCGAAATGCATGTGACAAGTGAGATCGGAAATGAGGAACTGGAAATGGCCAATTATGAAATTGTACGATGTGACTCAGAGAATAGAAGAACGGGTGGAGTGCTAACATTCATCAGAAGGGATGTAAAGTATAAAATAATTTCGATTAAAAGTATTGAACAAAACACATGGATGAGCACAGTGCAATTACGTGGAGCTTATAAACATATTATAATCTGCAATGTTTACCACTCACCAAACACAAGTAATGGAACATTTATTGACGAAATCACGAAGGAATGCGAAAAATTGTCAGAAATGGGACATGTTATAGCGATAGGAGATTTTAACATTGACTTACTACAGAAAAAAAATCAATATTCAAAACGGTTGATAAAAAATTTTGAATGTCGTGGATACAAACAATATGTAGTGGAGCCTACGAGAATAACTGAAAGGTCGGCAACACAAATCGATGTAGTATTTGCCAATAGTTATGTCGAAACTAGAGTATTAACAACCCCTAAAATAACCGATCATTTTATTGTAAAAATTGATATAAAAATGACGGACACAAAAGAAATGAAAAAGACCAGAGAATTTTATACTAGAGTTTTGACAAATTATGATGAAAAAGTATTTAGACAATTATTAATTTATGAATTAACACAAAAATGTGATATAAATAGTAATATAAACGAATTATCTGATAATATAGTAAACTGCATGGTAGAAACAATTAATAAAATAGCGCCAAAAAAACTTGTCAAAATTCCAATGAAATGGGAATATAAACCATGGATTAATGAAGAAATCAAAGAAGCAAGTAAACAAAGAGACCGAGCCTACGCTCAAGCAACTTTTACGAAAAGACAAGAAGATTGGGATGAGTATAAAAAAAGGCGTAACGCAGTTACAAAAATGACACGTAAAAATAAAAAACAGTATTATGAAGAAAATATAGATGCGATGAAGTTGAATCCAAAAAAAATGTGGACAAGTATTAAAAAACTTATGGGTATAAAAAAGAAAGAGAGAGAGTAAAGGATATAAGTTTTAATGGAGAATTGTATAATGATGAGAAACAGATAGCGAATAAGTTCAATAACTTTTTTTTACAAAGTATAGAAGACATATTAAAGTCAAATACAGAAAAAAACAATGAAGGACCTAGGATAACAAGAGAAACACAAATCATGGCACAATTCAAAGAAACTAAGATACAAAATATTGAAAAAATAAAAGGGACAGATGAAGGTATTAGTACGACTTTTATGAAAGCAGCATGGAAAGCCGTCGGCCCAATACTAGTGGCGTTAATAAACAAATCCCTACAGGAAGGAATATTTCCCGAAAATTGGAAAACATCAACGATTATCCCAATACCGAAAATTATAGGGATAAATAAGGCGGAAAATTTCAGACCCGTCAACATGCTACCAATATATGAAAAAGTTTTGGAAGTGGAAGCTAAAAACCAACTATTAGCACATATTAATTAGAACGATATTATTAATGAAGAACAATCAGGATTCAGAGAATCATACTCGTGTGAAACCGCAATACAAAATGTTTTGATAAAATGGAAAAAACATGTTGACGAGAGTGAAATGATAGGAGTTGTCTTTTTAGACTTTAAGAGAGCATTCGAAACTGTTGATCGAAGTTTGATGCTGAAAAAAATTGAAAAATATGGAATCGTAGGGAACGCTCATAAATTGATAAAGTCATATTTGGAAAATCGTAAGCAGATAGTGAAATATGGGAAAACGTTTTCAGAAAGCAAAGACACGATATACGGAGTTCCACAAGGCTCGGTCCTCGGACCTCTATTATTTATAGTGTATATCAACGACATTATAGAACAACTAAAGTACTGCTCATGTAAAATGTTTGCAGACGATACAATGATATATGTAAAAGGTCCAGACCTAACTCAAATAGAATACAAATTAAATTATGACTTGAAAAATATTGTTAAATGGTTAAACGATAATGCATTAAGACTGAATACTCAAAAAACTAAATTCATGGTTATACATGATATACGAAAGCCATATTCAAAAAACTGTTGTGATATTAAAATAGTAAACGACAGAATTGAAGAAGTAGACGAAATGAAATACCTTGGAGTGATAATCGATAACAATTTGAACTTTCAAAGTTTTGCCACGCATACTGTAAAAAAAGTAGCAAAAAAAATTAACATGATGTACCGGATAAATAAATATGTGAGCCCATACACGCTGACGACGATCTATAAAACGATAATTGCTCCGCATTTAGAATATTGTAATACGATACTTCTAAACTTAGATAATTACCGGATGGATAAACTGCAGAAGTGACAAAACCGTGCAATGCGTGCAATTCTAAAGTGTGATAAATATACAAGAGTAGAAGATATGTTGAAGGTACCAGGCTTCCAGACTGTAAGACAGAGATTAAAATATAATGTATGTAGTATGATTTATGAAATGAAAAATGGATTAAGGCCGAAATATCTGACTGAAGAAATTACACTCGTAGGCGAAAAACATGAATATAACACGAGACAAAAAAGAAATATTTACGTACGTAGATGGAAAACGAGCAATGGTCAAAAATGTTTAACGTCTAGAGGTTTTGAAATGTACAATAAACTACCAGTAGCGATAGGAACGGCACGAAACCTGCAGACCTTTAAAAGACTCATGGCAGAACTTGTAAAGAGTGAGGTAATAAGATGAATAGGAGGAGAAAAGAAATGAAGTGAGAGTAAATTTAACGAAGTATCTATGTATAAGTGATAAGTTATAATGTATAAGCAATAAGTAACAATGTAAGTAGTAAGTAAGTCTCGGCCAAAAATGAAAAGTGTAAAGTGAACAGCGAACACGCTGAATAAATCAAATCTCTCTCTCTCTCTCTCTCTCTCTCTCTCTCTCTCTCTCTCCCTCTCCCTCTCCCTCTCCCTCTCCCTCTCCCTCTCTAGATGATGATGATGATGCACTAAAGTGTTTATTATATATCTAATCCTATTATTATAAAACTTTACTTCAACAATATTTAAGTGTTAACTTTCTGTGATAAGTGAATACATTCAGAATTGTGCTTGTTATACAAAATTTACAATTTTAATAACTGCCCAAGCTTGGTGATTTGACACGCGCTGCCATGCCCTTATGTGTACATGTGTCAAACGGCTAACGATCTATGGAGACAATTTATGCTTAATTTAAACGGTTTTATTGGTGCTATTGCGGTGTTTTAGAATGTGAACTCTTTCCTTTTATTTATTGATTGATTTGGAGACGAGTATGGTGAACTTTCTATTCGTTTAACAAACAAATTCGGTGATAAATTTGAACTCTTAGACTGTATGCGTGATAAATGATAGAAGTGTGTGAACAGTGTGTACGAGACAGATTCGTGTACTGCGCATGTCTTTTTCCGCGCCTACACGCACTTTCCACCATCATATCAAGTTTGCGCCTGTCATCGCTGCTCAAATACTACGACCACTTTGTTGCTTGTGTATGAAGAGCATATCAATATACATGACCGGTCACATACACATTTATTCACTTTACCTATGCTCGGGTGTTCTAACATAATTCGGTCGAGTAAGCTACTCTGTAGACAATATCACAGAACAACAGAACAACAGAACCACTTTTATTATTTTTATTTCTATTTTCCACTTCATGCACTTTTGTTCTAAAACAGTGCTAATTACAGTATGTCAAAGACAGCTGTTTTACTAAACTGCTTCATGCTATTACATCAGCTGTGCAATTTTGCTGTGAAACTTTATTACCATACCACGATAACATCTACGATTAGAATACGCCACATGTGCTCTTGTCGGTAAACTCGGCTGTAGTGACGCTCAATCTAAGGATCTTCCGGCTGAGAGAGTGACACTCAATCTGAGGCTCTGTCATTCTCCGGTTAAGTTTCCGTCATAAAAGGATACATTACCGATATTAATGGAAATCGATCGTGGATACTCTCCGAAGTTACCGTGATATGTCTTAGAATTCAAAATGTCATCGATTGAATCACGGAAGAGGATTAGGTGTAAACAGTGTAAAAAAATCATTATGAAGAACATATATGAATGTCAACAATGCTCGAAGGACTTCCATAAGAGCTGTGCAGACCTACATAAAAGGATAAATTCTCAGAAAGTAGCTGTAAAATGCACGGGAAACATCATCGAACATATAAGAGATGTCAAAACTTCAGGAGATGGAGTAGAGAGAGGGGTGAAGAGAGCGAGAGAGGATGCTGGTGATGAATATGATTCTGAGGACGGTGCAGGGAATGATGAGGATCAGTTAACACTTGATGAAAAAATAAATAAATTACTATTAGAAATGAATTATCTCACGAAAAAACAAACAGATACTGAGAAAACGCCTGTTTATGAGAAATCAATGCACGAAATAATAAATAAGGAGCTACAAATATTCATAAAAGAAATAATAGTTATTGTGGCACAGGAGATCAAAAAAGAGATAAAAAATTTTATTCAAGAAGGATTGATAAATGGAATGAATGAAATAGTGGATGATATAAAAGAATTAAAGACCACAGTTAAAAACATAAATCAAAAACAGGTGACATTAAATACATTAACAGTAGATACAAGAAAAGAAGTAAGTGATGTGAGAAATGAAAACATAAAAGTGACATATGCGGATAAAATAAAGAAATCTCGTGTTCAAGAAATTGTAGTCACACCGATAGCAGAGCAATCAAATGAAAAAACTATGAATCAACTAAAGTCAAACATAGACATAATGAGTTTGGGAATTGGGGTTAGCAAAATTAGAAATGGGGGAAAGGGTAAAATTATAATTGGATGTGAAAGTGGAAGGGATCAGGAAACACTGAGCGTTGAATTGGAGAAAAAAATAGGAACGAACTATAAGGTGACTGCAATAAAAATACAAATGCCAAAATTAAAAATCGTGGGAATTGATGAAGACTTGACCTTGAGTGAAGAACAAGAAAACTACTTTCTGCAAAGAATAATTGAACAAAATGAAATATGTGTAGAGAAACAAGACTTATCGATGAGAATGATAAAAAAAACCATTAATCATACGGGGTTAGGTACAATTATAGTGGGAACAGACCCTCAAACTCATAAACCATTTACTGACAAGAGGAAAATTAAAGTTGGATGGAAAATATGTCCAGTGTATGATTACGTAAGTGTTTTACAGTGTTATAAGTGTTGGGGGTACAACCATTTTGCAAAAGACTGTAGAAACAAAACGAAATGTCGAAAATGTGCGGGTGAACATGAACAAAAAGATTGCAAACAGAAGAATAAAAAGTGCATAAACTGCTCTTACCACAAAGATAAATATAAGGAAGCTGATATAACCACGGACCATGAAGCAACAGATAGAAGTTGCGAAATATATATGCAAATGATATCAAGGGCACAAAAAAATACTACGTATAGCGAATAGCAACTAAATAGCGCTTGTAATTATAATAATAGCTATAAAACCGTATGCAATCCATTAATTGTAATGTTAAATGTACAAGGTTTCATAATTCATAAGGATGAGATTGAAGAATTTATATGTGAAAAAAAACCTAAGATACTATGTTTGACGGAAACACATGTCACCGAAGAAGTGCAAGATTTTGAACTGAATATAAAAAATTATAATACAATTAGAACAAATACTCATAACGATAGAACGGGCGGTGTCCTTTTGTATATACAGCAGGGAATTTCGTACAAAATATTACGATCTGAGAATATAGGACAAAGTATGTGGTTTAATGCTATCCAACTCTCAGAAAAATATGAGAGAGTCATTATCTGTAATATATATCACTCACCTAGCCAAAGTCATGGGCAATTTATAGAGATAATTCTGAGTATATGTGAAGACCTGGTGGAAATGGGTCAAGTGATAATGATGGGTGATTTGAATATAGATGTGTCCAAAGATACTCATTATAAAAGAAGACTGATAAAAAATTTCCTTAGTCTTGGAATGAAACAACGCATAATAGAACCGACTAGAATAACGGATAGTACAAAAACTATAATTGACTTAGTGTTTACAAATTTTGATCTAAAGACGCAAGTTCTCTTGACTCCAAAAATAACTGACCATAACATAATTCAGATTTTTACACATTGGGATAATCAGAAAAATCATAGGACTATTATATATTATAAGCGTGATATAGAAAATATTGACAAAAAAAAATGTCATGAAATACTGGACAACAAACTTCGACGATTAAATGATATTGTACATCTCAAATATGGCGAATATGATATAGAGCTGACAAATAGAATAGCGAATAAATTTGTACAAAGCATAGCGAGTGCAATGGAAGAAGTTGCTCCGTGGGTCAAAAAATCTAGACCGGTGCAATGGATGTCCAAGCCCTGGATCGACGAAGATGTTCGTAATGAAATGAAATATAGAGATACTCAATATAAGAGAGCGATAATTACTAATAACAATAACGAGTGGAATTTATATCGAATATCAAGGAACAGGGTAGTAAACCTTATCCGGCAAAATAAAAAACAGTATTATGAAGAAGCGATTGATAGACAAAAATATAATGCAACAAAAATGTGGAGAAATCTAAAAGAGCTAATAGGCAATAAAAAAGCAACTGAACAAAACACATCGGCAATAATGTTTGGTGGCGTGAAGTTTAATGATTGCGACGAAATCTCGAATAAATTTAATCGATTCTTTGTAAGTAGCGTGGAAGCTATTGTTCAAGAAGTTGGAGAAAATAGTGAAACAGGAGAATGTTATTATCAGAGATACACAGGGGAGACCTTTAATGAATTTAAATTAGTTGACAATGATAGACTAAGTAAAATCATTTCAAACCTAGATAATACAAGAGGTCTAAGTGATACTATTACGGCTGTGACCCTTAAGATCATGTGGCAGGGGATGAGTAAAAATATGCTAATAGACCTGATAAATAAATTATTAAGAGATGGAATAGTGCCTGAAGAATGGAAAAGCTCGATTATTAGACCCATACCAAAAATACCTGGGACTATGAATGCAGAAGAATTCAGGCCAATAAATACCTTACCAATTTTTGAGAAAGTTCTTGAATTAGTGGTAAAAGAACAACTTCTTGAATATTGTGCCAAAAATGATATATTTATAAATGAACAGTCAGGATTCCGAAATAAGCACTCTTGTGAAACGGCGATACAAGGCACACTCATAGAATGGAGGAAGTTTCTGGATAACAGTGAAATAATAGGAGTGGTATTTATTGACTTTAAAAGGGCATTTGAAACTATAAATAGGAAAATATTAATCAAAAAGATGGGTATGGATGGGATAGGAGAGAGGGTACTAAAGTGGTTTGAGAGTTACCTCGAAAATAGGACACAACAAGTGGAATATGGCAAAATTATGTCGACTAAAATTGATAATAACTATGGAGTACCACAGGGATCGGTGCTTGGGCCGATTCTATTCATTATTTATATAAATGATATAAAAAGAGCGCTTAAAAATTGTAGATGCAGTATAAAATTATTTGCGGATGATATGATTATGTATGTACACAGTGATAATACGGATGTCATACGGGAGGAGCTAAATAAAAGTTTATGTGTGTTGCTACAATGGCTAAACAGAAACTCACTCAAAATAAATCTTAATAAAACGGTGTTGATGCCCATACATGACCCTAGAAAACGAAATATTCGAAACCTAATGAATGTACGGATAGAGAATAACGAATTGAACGAAGTGAGAGAAACGAAATACTTAGGTGTATTAATTGATGAAAATTTGTTATTTGAAAAAAATGCGTGGTATGTAGCAAAAAAAGTGGCCAAAAAAATATCTTTGTTGAATCGTATAAAGAGAAATGTGTCTGTACTTACAAGGATAACTATATATAAGACCATAATTGAACCACATTTTGACTATTGTGGGACTATTATGCTGAACTATAATAATGAGTGCATGGATATGTTACAAAAGATACAGAACAGAGCAATGAGAACCATATTATTAGTGAATAAATTTGCTCCGATTAATGGAATGTTGGAAGTTTTGAACTTCATGAGTGTTCGACAAAGAATGTATGTAAATGTGTGTGTTCTAATTTATAAAATGAAAAATAGTCTAACGCCTCAATATTTGATAGATGAAATAGAGTTTTATGGAGTGCGGCATAGATATGATACGAGGATACAAGAAAACAATCGGAACAATGTAAAAATTTGTATAACTAGAACACGAACGGCAGAAAAGTCTATAATATATCGTGGGTTTCAAATGTTTACGAATTTACCAAACACAGTGAAAGAAGAAACCACATTGAAGCGTTTTAAGAGGAAATTGAAAATGTGGGTCAAAGAATGCTATATAAATATAAATTGAAATGTAAGGAATGGGAAACAAAATCATGCGAGTGGATACAATGTAGCTTATACCTAAATAAATCATTACAATCAATCTCTCTCTCTCTCTCTCTCTCTCTCTCTCTCTCTCTCTCTCTCTCT
>JABSMR010015895.1:0-10488 GCA_018902295.1 Dusona sp. PSUC_FEM 10030013 | reverse complement strand
AAAAAAATCTATTTTTTTTAATCGATATTGATACACCACAACTTATTTTGTTCCTAAAGAGATCCTCTACGAATACATCGTGTTGGTTTTTGTCTATGCCTGTTAGTTTAAAAATTACAGCAATTTGTTTACAAAATATATTTTTTCTCTGATTCCACAATTGGCTGCAACAGTGAAACGGTCAAGCTTAGAAAAAAACTTACGCGTGGGTTTTAGGTGGAGTTTGTAGAAGATTTCTTCAGGACAAAAATAAGAGGCGGTGCATTAAAATTGCTTAAAAAATACGAATTATTCTTTGAAGAATCTCAATGAAAATATAAGATCGTGGAATTTTGCATTTATCAGTTGATGGATTCACAAATCTATCGATAATAATATTCTTCTAGGTTACTACGACATACTGCAATAGGATTACGTTTAATCAGTGCATTAAACTTTGTATAAATCAATTTTGAAATTTTAGCCACTCATCTCACTAGTGTGAAGTAGTAAATTTATCTTAAGGCGATCTATCAGTTGTTCAGTCGGTAAAAATTCTGCTGCACATTAATCTCCGACACAGTTGAGTTTTCGAGAAAAATAAAAGTTTCACGTTCTTATCCTTTGATCAGAGAGTGAAGTGTAACTTTTCTTTTTCTCGAAATATCATTTCCGAGATAAATGGAAATCTGATTTTCAGCGTTCTTTCTCGCACTCAACCGATAAAGATCCTTAAGAGTTCCATGAATACGAATAGGAACCATTATTATTTATCTTTCTGTCGCGATGGTTAGTTCTTTGGACATGATTCCGCGACGTTATTATTTATGTATTTTTGTACGTATTTCCAATTACATACCCGCCATATAAACTCCAGCAGCCCAAAGTGCGCATTGCTCGTGGAGCCAAACTTCCCATCGTTGTTCATCACCGGGTAAAAGGGTCATACCCATAAGCGTTCCAGGGACAGGGCACTCAACCGAGTTTCTCTTCTTCTTGCCCATTTTGGCAGAAAATTGATCGGCGAGTCCGGCGTACCTCAAACTGCGTTTGTTCTTGCTACCCTTTTTCTGTTCCGTCGTTATTTCCTGCTCATCCGCTGAAAGTATACCCTCCTCGAGACGCTCCTTTCCGATCAGATATGGACCGAAAAGATCGCTCAGTACACCAGCGGGAACCTTTTAATCAAATTTTATCCAATTGATTCGACGCTCAACAATACTCGGATTGTAAAAACGAAAAAAAAATAAAAAAGGGAAAGAAGTGAAAATTATTAGGGAATTACCGTATAAGTGCCCGGAGCTATGTGAGGTCCAGCCAAATTAGGATGAGGCCGGGCTGGATCACCAGGTACGACCGAGTGGGGGCCTTGTTTGCAAAAAACGCATACCCACGTCGAGTCAGTCGTGTGGGCGTCGTATCGGGACGATAACGTCGAGCTGAATAGACCCGCTCTGCTTACTTTACCTGAACGAATACAACAAATGAGTAAAAAATCTCTCGCGATTCAAACGGATGAAGGGAAATAATAGATTTCTTTTTATATCGAACATACCTCGATAGTCGAGATCATTTTGATGGCTGAGTCTTTTGCTGCGTCCGGCGTTGCCATTTCCTACGCTTTTCCTTTTTTCTTTGCTCTTCTCTTCCTCGTCCTCTCTAGGTGCATTTACGACTTGTACACTGAGCGGACTGTCTCTGGGTCCCTCGACGTGAACAACCGGACCTCTTGACCTGATTGAGCTAGCGTTCGAGCCCGAATCGTAGGAGATCTCTCTTAGACCGTCGACAATTTTGGTACATTTGTTTCTCGCTTTTTTCGTAGGTGTCTCGACCTTTGTTTTCGCCGCTTTAGAGCCTTTTCTCTTTTTACTATTGTCCTTTGGTGCGATAAGATCTTGGCTGGCACCGGGTGCGTGCCCGGAATCCCGAGATTTCGAAATTTTTCTCTTTCCACCTCGTACTTTGGGCTTTTTACCTTTTTTGCTAGGACTCGGTTTCGTCGTCAGGACCGTCGAAGTTACGTCCGTTGTATCGGTTCTCGTTGTTTCGAGATTCGTACATTTGTTGTCCTCGTCATCATCCTCTTCCTCTTCCTCTTTCATTTCGATATCCATAGATTTCTCCATTTTTTTCTTATTCTTCGTGTCGCAAGTGATGGATTCTTTTCTTGTGTCGTGGCTCTTTGTGTCTCCAGTACTATCGTCGGTCTCAACAATACCGGCAAACATTTTCTCGAGTTCCGATTCGACCTCGTTGAAAGGATTCGCCGCGTTAACGGCCCCGACGCCCTTTGGACTGGTAACTTTTGAAAATTCGATCGCGTCGTCGCTCGATTTTCTTCTCGTTCGTTGGCTCGTTGGTGTTTGTTGCTGACACGTTGGGCCTGGTCCTTCGCTACTTCTCCGCCTTTTGATCGGCTCGTTTTCTTCCGTTTTCGTGCTTTCCACTGGGTTTTCAGGAACTTTCTCATTCTCTTCTCGTGGAGGCGGTGGAGGTGGTGGGGGTGGCGGTGGTGCGGGCGATTTAACTCGCTCGTCATTCGTGGCAGTGGGAACCGCGACGATTCGCTCTTCCTCGTCCTCCTCCTCTTCCTCTTCCTCCTCGTTCTCTTTCGGCCGATCTTTCGTTCGATCCTCGATTCTTTCCTCGGGATCACGAACGAGGGGTACAACTATGCTAGGTGCCGGTGAACGTACGACAGGCTCTTCGTGGACCATTGTAATCTCTCGTATCCTTGGCTCACGTGGCTCGGTCGGCTCGAGTTCCATATCTTCGACCTCCGTTTTCGAATCTTTGCTCAGCCTGACTGGTTTCTCAAGCTTTCGTTTTCTACGCTGTTGTTTAGTTTGGTCGTTGGAATCGTCGTTGCTAAAAGCGGGAGAAACAACGTCCTCGTCCCGCGTCGGAGATTTCGATTTTTGTCTTTCCGGTGACATACTCTTTATGCTAGAATTATCCTTCTCCTCCAACGGAGTCACTATAACCGATCCTATATTTTCCGTACTTCCAAGCTTCTTGGTGCCACCTTCGAGTTTCTCGAGCAACGAGTCAACCCCCTTTTTTCCTGAACGCTTAGCCGCCATATTTTTGGGTGACCTTACACTCACGTTATCCTCTATTTTGCGTTCCCGCTCCGACGAGGATTCTCTCATCGGACTGTCGATCACATCCTTGTCCATTCTCGACGTGAGATTGACGATAACGGGCAATACGTTCCTCGGTACTTGAGCTATTACGCTCAGGGTGTCCTTCATCTTGAGAGGTTCCACGTCTTTTTTATCCATCCCCGTAATAACTCTCTCGATGGTAACACTCGGAGGTAGATTAATGACTTTTTGTGCGAAATTGTCAACCCCCATTTCCTTGATTTTGTCGTGTAAATTAGCGACGCCCTTGAGATTGCTCTCGAAATTTTTAACCGTTATTTTAGGCGTGGTGAGATCTTTGGTCGAGAGGGAGACGGGCTCGCCGAGTGAATTGGGTGTTGGTACGGAAGAGCTTATGCCGCTGTCCGAGGATGTTTCACCGTTCAACGGTATCGGCGGTGAGATTATGTTACCGTTGCGGCTGCCCTTGTCAACGTTACGGGCGGTCAGGCTTATCGGTATTTCTTGCGTCATGCGAGAATAGTTTTCCGCCATTTCGGAGGTCGCGGAAAGATCGAGAGTGTTCTGGGAACCCGGTGAATTTCTGTATTGATTTTGATTCTGTCGATTGTCAACGAGCATCTGGAGGCTGTACAGAGGATTGCCCGGTGCGTTTGGTGCGGCGACGCTCTTAGAAGGTACGGTGGGCGTGTGCCAGGTTGGCGGTGCTTGTGTATGGGCTAATTGGGGCGTCAGCTGAGACGTGAGATGCGAAGCAGCCCTCGCCATCGATGGATGGGTGTAAAATCCAGCTGGATTGAGAGAAGCTCCGGACAAACCACTCGCGTGCATGTTCATCCCTGAAACTTCGGAGAGAAGATAGGAGAGATCGGATTGTACGCGCTCGTACGAGCGTTGAAGGGAATCGTGACTGCTTGGAACTCCGCTACCGCTTCCACCACCTCCACCTCCCCCACCGCCGCCTCCTGCTCCGCCAACGTTGCCGCGATTAGCAGCGTTGTTTTTCCCCTGTCCCTGGGCCATTGTCAAATGATTCCAGACATTTTGAGGCGGCGGTGTACCAACCGGTGGCCTACTGTGACCCGGGTATTGTCCCGACATTTCGACCGAATCTTGCCAATTGTTTGAGCCCAAATAATGTCCACCTGCGAGGCTCGTGCGTCTCTCGTTTTTCACCCTGCGGTCAACCCCTTCGACATCCAATTTCGACGGTACCGCGAGTTTGCCCTTCCCACCTCTGGTCGTCTCGAAATCTTCGCGATACGAGATTCCTTTCTTCGGTTTATTTGCTCGTTTCGCTATTTCTTCCTCGTTATTCGGCAGTGATATTAAACTCTGATAACCACGATCCCAGTAAGGGCAATCCGATACCGGTGCTTTTGGCACATCCGCACCGATGTTACCACCACCCGATATACAATCGCCCTGCAACGACGATCCTCCTCCTCCTCCTCCGCCTCTTTCCGCTTGCCAATTTGACGTCGCCGTACGATAAGCTGTTTCCAGATTCTTGTAAAAGTCTGTCACTCCGCTCAACAAATTCTTCTCTTTATCTTTCAACACTTTTGACGTTTCTTCACAGTACAAATTACAGTCCACGCTCGACGCGTCGTTACATAGTATCAACGGCTCTTGCGGATATCCCCAATGGACGCAGTCCGTCGGAAGCGCCCACTGTACCGCCGCGTATCCCAATGCCGAAAGCCCTAAACATTTTCATGAGTTTCCATTTAGATTCCTTTCTTTTTTCTCTTCCGACTATATTGCTCTATTACTTAACTTTTAGCTAATGGAACTTTGGTATATTGTTAATTATGAGATTTACCATTTCGAAGGGCAGAATCCAACTTGCCGGGTGTCAGACCATGCTGAGGTTCCAGATTGTTCTCAAGGTCGGCCCTATTGTTGATCAAACTGCGACAATATTCGATGTAAGCTTTGGCGTAATCCAAATTTCTCGTCTCTTGATTCTTCCTGTCCGAATCTTGTATACTTTTTCTTGTTTCTTCTGCGAATGAAACAACACTTGTTTAATAGTTGTAACAGCAACAAAGGAAACAACAATTGATCGTGGGGATGCAACGCCGAAGGGAAATTTGGTAAACTAAATAAACACAGGCTGCGTCGATGCGTGGGTTAGAAATTCTGGACTTTGATAGTGCAATTGAACACGTGCAAAAAAATATAAAACATGAGGCCGAGAAAGACGAAAAATTTAGAGTATTTAATAACGATACGTTTCTCGTGTTCAGCTTCGTAATGATGGTGAAAAAAAATAACTTTTGGCACTGTTAAAACGATCGGAATTAAATCGCATATCGCGTGACAACGAATCGAAGAAAATCGGGGGCCCTGTTGGGATCACTCATGAAAATAACGATTCCGTCTAGAGCTTGACGAGTACACACACGGGGAATACGGTATCTCACCGGGAAATATCGCCGTTTCTTAATCTCTGAAAGTTTCGTGTATCGCGCGGGGTGCACAGAAACGACAAATAGTAACTTGGCGCGTCGAATGTATCGGAGAGAAGAAAAATTACACACAAAAGTCGTCTGTGCAAATATGTTTTCTTTTCCTTGAGTAACAAAAAAATTGAGACGTTCGAGCGAGGGGGGAAACGAGAGGGAGATCGCGAAGGAAGAGAGAGCGAGAGAGAGAGAGAGGAGGAAAGATCGAGGATTTGAGACGCGTTTGCCGGCACGCACAAAATCACACACACCTTGGGCACGAGTACAACAAAACGAAATTCGGACGCACCAACACCCTCCGACCCTTTAACGGGCTATGTTTCACGGATTGACTCTTTCTTTCGCCCGTAAATCGATGGACACACTCGATTTCACCAGAGCGAGTGAGATAGAGACGGGGAGATAGACGGATAGTGAAAAAGAGAGATAGAGATATAGAGAGAACGAGAAAAAGACGGATAGACAGAGGTTCCTTCGCGTACCGCTTATGCTTCGGCGATTCTCCGATCCTCCCTTGGCCCTTCTCTCTATATCCTACCCTCTCTCTCTTTCTCGCGCCACCATGATCCCCTCCCGCCTCTTCCTCTTTCCCCACCTCTAGTTATCGATATCTCAAGCGTCGAAACATATTTTTCCTTCTTTAAAAATCCCTTCAAAATCGCATTATCTTTTACCTCCAACACGCAAATTTTATTACGAACCTTGACGCGCCCGATAACCCCCTTCGAATCGTTCTGTCGCCTTCCCCGTAATTGTCCGATTTTCCTTTTTTTTTCTTTGCCCCTTTGCTTTTTAGTTACTTTCGTTTCTTTTTTTTTCCTTCTTTCTTTCTCTCTCTCTCTCTCTCCCTCTCTTTTAACAACGGAAAAAAATCCCCGTCCCTCTCACGGTGCATCAAAACCAAAAGCTAGGACATTCAACAATGGTGGCCTACGCTACGCTCTTGCTGTGTGCCGTGTGTGTTTGCCGAACGCGCGAAACTTGCGACACCTCCTGGCGGCGGTGCGAAACTCACGATATATGCGCCCGCGCTCCCGCGTCCCACACGCCCGCGTGCAGTCTTTTTACTTTTATTTCTTTTTTACTCATCTTTTCTTTTTTTTTTTTATCCTTCTTTTGTACTTTCCCACGAAGGGATTGAATAATGTTGCATCGACTTTATTTAGCTTTTAATCATCATATGGAAACTTGACATCATTCGTTCGAATGATTTTCAAATGAAAATAAGGGATAATTCAAAGGCGCAACTCGTGGCCAATCGGCAATGATCGAGCAACATCTTCGAGAACACGGGCGCTGGCCCTTCGGCGTTTTCTCTCTCGCTTTTCCGCTAGTGAAACATATAACATGAGAAATATAGGACAATTATGAAAATAATTAAAATTTGCAGTTTTTTCAAGTATTTCTTTATAATTATCGCAACTTTTTGACCCACGTTTGTATCTGAAATTATTACAATCAGTCGACTACGGATAGAGCATACAGAGGTGATGACGAGACGAGGGCGCACCTTTTCCAGACCGCCAATATCTAGGGAAATCGCAATTTCGCGTGTATACTACTCGCGTCAACGAGTACCAACTTATGCGGTATTCGAGTACTAAACTAGCATTTTTCATTGCTATTATCGTCATATTTCCTATTTTATTTCTCAAGTCAATTGCTTTATATTGAATTCTCGTATTCGAAAGAAGTAGTTTTACTTCTGCAGCTTGAAACAAATGAAGAAACACAACTTACCGTAATACTTTTGTTCAGACTCGCGTTTTCCGTTGAACGTCATTATTGTCAAGCATTTTTTCGACTTTATTAATGATTTTTATATGCCAGCTAAACTTTGCATCGATGGTTGATACTTTTTCACTAGACATTCCAAGCACGTGTGCGATACGCGCATATTACGCGTCTGTTGACACTGCTTTATAATATATCAATAAGTATCACACCTCGTTAATTATTATTATGATTATCACCACTAGAAAAATAAACACGCAACACTTGGCCAAATAAATAAAAATATCTTTCACACACTCCCGAAGAAGGAAAGAACCGTTCGGGTCGTGGTGGTGTTCTCTTCTACCTGCTGTTTTGTTCTATTACGACGCGGATGGCTCGAATCTTCTCGAAAAATGTCATCTCGACACCCCAATTTACACTAATCGTATCCCGATGCAACAAGCCATTTTTCCTCACCATTTTTCTTCCATTATTTTGATATTTTCATGAAAATCAATCGTCGACACGAGTCTTCGAAACATTTTCGAACACGAAGATAAACGATTTGCAACACGAACGAATGTAAAGATTTTTTCGCGTATATTTTCACGTCAGTTTCACAATACGGAACGCCGGTCAAGAAAACACGATAAGAGAGACGCTCGGTGTGCAAAATTGGGGGTCAAAGCTTTTTCCGCCCCTCGACGTTTGTTTTCAACGTGAGCTAATGAGAATCTTACGATTGTTGAAAGTTTATTTCTCCACGATGTAAACAAACGAATGCTCACACTTGTGACGCAATTTCTCTGGGCAATGAGATATATACACACGCACGGGGATCAAAGATGCTATGTGTGAATTTTTGCGAGTATATACATACACGATGATGGCACAAGTACGATATTATATACTTACAAGAGTGTTGCTCGAGTGACGCACACAGCGTTGTATGAACGGGGGCGATTGTGGCGCCGCGGTTTGCAACCCCTCGCATCACGCGGCTTCCCTTTCTTCTTTTCGAGATGGCGCCACGAATTCGCTCGTTTTCGTCTGCTAAATTCTGACAGCCAACATTTAAAGCGATATTTATTTAAAGATCGCTCTAGTGATCCTTGAAAAAAAATAAATGCATATCAAACCATACTTCAATGACACATCATTGTTCATATAATTGCATGTGATTTAAAAAGTATGGCGTGTCACGCTTGGCAAGGTGTGCGATGTATGAAAGACGACACCCGCGTGTGCGTATCGTCCGCTAGAGTCTTCAATATGGCGCAGAATCCTCGGCGCAGCGATGTGGTGTTGGTTGTGTCGGTGTAAAGGTTATCGGCAGAGTGGGGCAGCGGGGCATTATGGCGGACGATTGAACCTTGGTTGAACGTCCGCTGTCTCTCGATGTCGACGACGATAGTGAGTAATGCGGGTGATAATGACCGAAACTAACGTGCAAACAAATAACATTCGACGGTCTAAACCATTGGATCGTTCGCCCAGTTACTTTTATTCATCCCTCGAGTCAATAAATATAAATAAACATTTTTATATTAAAAAATGGAAGCTGGTGTGAGAGTTGACATTTATTGTTTGGCTCTGTCAATTCGTCTTGATCTCTTGGCCATAACGTAAATATACATCAATATTTTTTTCACAGCTCCCTCGCGCTGGTGTGTCGCGTGTTTCGCGTGTCGAAATACGGCGTGTTAATTATCCTCGCGTCTAATACGATGACAATCAAAAACTCGTTCAGGGACAATGATTTTGAAAGCCTCGCGAGATTTTTCTTTACCTTCCACAATTCAACGAGAAAACTCGTTGGATTTTCGGGCCTGAAAAAAAATGCAATTTGTCACGCGCCGCGTTAACCGCGATTTGACATACCGCGACTTGCGTCAAATATACCAAAAATCGTGTAAACTCTAGTCACTTGAAATCTTAATAATAATAATAATGATAATAAAAACTCATCAATTCTAAGAAAGTAGAGCAGTGTCGCAGCGTTTACGACGATTCAATGGAATTATTTCATCGAATTTTTCTTCACGCGCTTCTACTCTCTCAAATGTGCAATAAAATAAAGTCACTAATTTATTAAGAAAGAGCGAAGAAGGTTCCTGATAAACATAACCTAAATTATAATGGAGCAAGGAGACCCAAAGAATTTGTCACAAGCGGATACATCGCCAAAAACAAAAGAGAAGAAAAAATCACTCTGTCGTATCCTTATGAACAAAAAGACACGAGTCGGCTGCCTGGAGGTTCCTTACAGAGAAGGCCAAACGAGCGACAAAGATTCCAAACTTGATCATTCGATTCACGCCTCTAACACCAGCACCAAATTGTCCCTTTGCTGCGCCATGACCGAGAGAAGCGCAACCCCTCCGAGGAGTTTAACCGCCGAAAGATTATCGCCGACGGAACTTTGTTCCGCTACCTCAAACGCAAAGCCGTCGATCGATTCGAGCAATGGAAATTGCAGACACGAGCTAGCCGTCCAAATGGAACAAGGAGGTATGTCTCCGCTCTTGAGGAGACAATTCTGCCCTGATTGCTGCAACAAGAGAAACAACCGCCAGAACGGACAACGGTCTAGAAACTCCGCTTGTGACGAAGGTAAGAATTTTTAACACCTTTTCCAACTACTCTATCCAAATAATCTACTGTTTGCCAAGGAATTAACAGGCGAGTACTTCAGAGCTTGTTCATTTAGAAAAAAACAACTTTTACTATGATGGAAACTCTTGAAGAAAAACAACAGTTATTTTTTTGCTAATGATGTTGAATTATTTTATTTGTATTTATATGTAAGCGTACGAGTACCAAGGGAAAAGTTTCCATCGATGAATAAACAAACCAAAAAAAATTTCTCCATCGAGCTGTAAATGTATTTGCAATTTCAGGGTAAAAAAATTCCTCGCATTCTTTGGGACTCAAAACCTAAGTCTGAAAAAAAACTTTAGGGAATTTTAAAAATTCAGGAGTTTTAGGAACGAAAAATACATTTTTTGTTTTTCAAAGTTCTTTCCAAGTGTTCCCCTAAAGAAGACAAATTTTGGAAAAAATATAAAAATCACTTTTTGCTCGGTCCAAATACAACGGGAATGATTCTTGTTCCAAAAAAATCCATGTACAAGAGAGTTAAGAACGTTGAGTTCGAAATCGGAAACGATGATCGAATTCTGAAAATTTGCTATGTTTTTGTATGAAATATT
>JABSMR010015884.1:0-10488 GCA_018902295.1 Dusona sp. PSUC_FEM 10030013 | reverse complement strand
TATTTATTTTTTTTTTTTTATTGAGAAAAAAGTAAAGGCTACGGCATCGCCATGTAGCCCCAAACGAAATCATTTACAGAGACAGGTACTTTCAACTTAGGTTAGGATCTACATGTTTGTCTTATCTTATGTCATCTAAATCACAGACGGTCCTGTTACAATAGCTTGACTTAAGTTTTCTTTGAACCATTGCCACTTGTTTATGCTTTAAATGAATATTGAAATATCATTTATAAACTTTGCTATTGCTATTATTACTTGATCCTTCATAGTGCTCAAAAGAGATTCAATACAATAAGGGGGGTTTTCTCGCAATTTAAGAAGATTTTTAAGCAGGGGTTTCCGTTCTTCGTCCCATTTCGGGCACTGCCAAAAAACGTGGTTGGCGGTCTCTCTGTATTCACCACAGACACAAGTTTCAGTTTCGACTATATTATGTCTGAACAGGCTCGCCTTCAGCGAGGAATGACCGCTTCTCAGTCTACATATACTGACGATGGACCGACGTTGTAATTTAGTTTGCTCGTACCATGGATGAGATTTCCTTTCGTAGAATGTTTCATAGTATTTTTTTCCTTTCATTCGACTCGAGATCGTGCACCATGTTTCAAATTCATGTTTCATCGAATTACGCCAAGTAGCTTTTAAGTCTGAGCTGGGGATTTGGTATCTCGAATCATATCCGTGTCGGATGGCCTCTTTAGCCGCTATATCGACTAGTTCGTTATACTTAATCCCTTTGTGGGCCGGAATCCACACAAATAATATCAAAATCCCATCCCTTTCTAGTTTGCATAATTTGTCTTTAATTAAAACGATAAGGTAGGACCCATTTAGTTTGGTATAGCTATTCAAGGCCTGTAGAACACTTCTTGAATCGGAAAAGATTGTGTATTCTCTCGCCTCTAGTTTATCAATAATCTCCAAAGTCTCAACTATAGCCATAGCCTCCGCCGTGTAGATCGAAGCCATACCCGTAATGCGGAAGGATTTAATTTCTACTCCCGTGAGCCTAAGGGTTGCCAAACCCACAAATTCGCCAGCCTCCATTTTCGATCCGTCCGTAAAAAAGCATTCAGTTTCGATCATACGTTTAGAAAAAATCTGTCGAAATTCTGTATCACAGTCATGAGCCTCATTTATCTTAGCACCTTCTTCAAACATTACCTCTGCCCTTTGTGTAAGAGCGTTGTATTGATAGTGATAACATAAAGGTCGTGGTGCGTCCGCAAGAACATGTCGTTTGTTTTCAATTTCGTTGAAGCACTCTAGTAGTATAGGCATTTCGTGACGATTTATCGTGACTGGATTTTCCCATAACTCAAGTCCTTTTTCCAGTGACCTTATAATAAGATTATTCTCAAGAGTACAAGCTTTGCTTATGTAATTTTTCCCCAGGAATTTCACTCTAACTGATAGAGGAGGAATCTTAGATTCCCCTAGTACTACGTTATCAGGTGTCGAAGCCCTGAGACCCAGTGCAAGTTTGATTGCCCTATTCTGAATTCTTTCTAATCTCGTTTCCTGACCTTTATTAAGGGGGTAAAAAATAATGGCCCCATATTCAATTCTGGATCTAATCAAGGCAATATATAATCTGGTTAATAACATTGGATCAGCACCCCACCAGGTTGATCTCAACCACCGGATAATTATTAAAGGCTTAAAACATTTCTCTTCAATTGCCTGAATTTGTTTGTTCCATTTGAGATCTGATTCAATATGGATCCCCAGAAATTTAGCGGAATGGTCGGATTGCACCCGCACCCCATTAAGCTTTATGGACTGGTTTGAAGTTCTAGTTTACCTGCACTTGCTAAACACTACTAATTTACTCTTTTCGGGTGCTAACTCTAGCCCACTCGTTCTTAAAAATTGGTGTATTTCTTCTCCCGCACATTGTATTTCTCCAAGAGCTACCTTTACGTCTTTATTTGGGGTATACAAACAAACATCGTCAGCGAATTGTATCACATTTACTCTACCCGCGTTATTTTCTATATTGCGCGTATACACCGTGTATAATAACGGGCTGAGAACGCCACCCTGTGTAAGTCCTTTGTAACAATTTACAGTTACGTCTAATGAACCGTATCGACAGTGAACGTTTCTTTCTGAGATCATATGCCATATAAATCTTCTGAGTTTGCCCGGTACTCCTATTTCTCTTAATCTTTTCTCAAGAACGTCTACTAAGACGTTATCGTACGCACTTTTGATATCTAAAAATAGTGCAGCTACATGCTTCTTTTCTTCGAGGGCGTTTCTAATATCAGAGACCACGAGAGTCAGATTGTCAATACACGATCTTGTTCTTCTAAATCCGAATTGAGTATCGGGAAGAATATTATAATGTTCCACCCACCATGAAAGTCGATTGTTAATAAGTCTCTCCATTAGTTTCAATAAACACGGTGCCAACGAGATTGGTCTGACCTTGTTGTCAGTTTTGGGAATGAAAAAAAGTATATAGTTTTTCCATTCAATTGGAAAATTGCCTGTTTGGTAAATCTCATTGAAAACCACCAGTAATAAGTTTTTAATTTCTTGGGGTAATTTTTGAACGACCAAATAGTCGATGCGATCAAATCCAGGGGCCGAGTCGATTCTTAAGTTCCCCAAAACTATCGCAAATTCATCTTCTGTAAAGGGTAAATCAAGGAATGGATCGCCTTCTCCATCTCCAAAGTCCGGACGTGCTTGTTGCACCCAGTTTGGGCATAAGTTTGTAAGAGATACTTCACTATTTTCTACCCTCCTTCTGTTATATGCGAAATTGTTATCACTATAGTTTAATCTATTACTGAAGGCTTTAATTTTTTTCCAGATGTATGATGGGTTCGTAAATTTAGTAAATTTCTTGGTAAATTCTTTGAACTGTTCTTTTTTAATCTCTTTTAGTCTGAGTCTTGTTTTAGCTTCTATTTTTTTATATTTAATAAAATTCTCGTATGTGAAAAATTGCTTCATTTTCAAAAAGGCTCCCTTTCTAATTCGGATGAGTTTGTTACATTCCTCTGTCCACCACGGAGCTGGAGGGGGTTTACGTATATTATTACTTTCCTTCTGCCTACCGGGTGTAGAATTTTGCACCGCATCGACTATAGAAGAAACTAATGTAGTGTATTTTACCTGCGTGTCGATAGTCTTAGAGTAGACTGCAGTTTCTATCGCCTCTAGTCTATTTAGCAGTATTTGACGACATTCTGACCACTCCGTTTTGTAGCTGTATAACCGTCTATTATTAACATGTGGATTCCTAGGTTCAATGTCTTTTTTAAACTCAATTGTTATTGGGTAATGATCACTGCCCCATGGGTCATCTCCTACCTCCCAGTGAAATAGCGGAAGAGACCTATTATCGGCGAAGGCTATATCAATATTCGACTCTGTTTGGTATTGACGGGACCTAAACGTAGATTCGTTTCCGTTCAAAATCCCCAGCTCATTTTGTATCACAATGTCAGCAATAAGGATCCTCGATAATTAACTGCACAAAAATTTTCATTATCTCTACCGTCGAATCTTTTATCCTCGAATCACGAATTATTTACCCTCGTACTTCAAGGCATTTACGCGATTATTCAACACGATGCTCGAAGATGAGTCCCAAGTGAGCACGGTTTGGCTCCAGTGCGTTTTGCTGTTCAGCATGGTGTGGGGATTTGGCTCGACTTTGATAACGGATAGCAGAAAAGCCTTCGATGCTTATCTGCGTTCGTTGCTTCTTGGCAATGTCGAAGAATATCCAAAACCGAAAACTTTCAAGCTTACGAAACAACAACTCTTTCCGGATCGAGGTACAGTCTACGAGTGGATTTATGACAAGAGAAATAACGGATCGTGGATATCGTGGATGGACACAGGCGTTCAGGTAACAATAATCGTAATAAATCGTTCGTGTACGAATAATTGAATTGTATTATAAAATTTGCAGACACCATTGCCAGCAAACGCAAAAGTAAGCGAGTTGATAATCCAAACGAACCAAGTATCGATACAGCGTTTTTTCGTGTCAAGTTTTCTGAAACGTTCGCTACCGATATTATTCGTGGGTCCAACGGGTACTGGGAAGTCATCAATAATCCTGGACTATTTGTTGAGCTTGTCGCGAGACAAGTACGTTCAAAACGTTGTAAACTTTAGTGCACGTACGAGTGCTTCGCAGACGCAAGAGATCGTTATGTCCAAGTTGGACAGACGAAGAAAAGGTGTTTATGGGCCACCGATGGGAAAGCAATGTGTGCTGTTCGTTGACGACCTGAGTATGCCGCAGAAAGAAATGTACGGTGCCCAGCCACCGATCGAACTTTTGCGTCAGTGGATCGACCATGGACACTGGTTCGATCCAAAGGACACGACGATGTTGTACCTCGTTGACGTGTTGTTGGTCGCGGCGATGATACCTCCCGGTGGAGGTTCCAACGTGGTGACCCCGAGACTAACTCGTCACATGCACATTATCGGTATGGACGCTTTCGATGATGGCACAATGACCAAGATCTTCGGGACGCTGCTGGACTGGCATTTTGGCAAAGCTTTCGACACGAACGTCGCTCGTTTGAGCAAAATGATAGTTTCGGCAACAATGAAAGTTTACCACGAATCCCGGGAGAATTTTTTACCGATTCCTTCCAAAAGTCACTATAGTTTCAACCTTCGAGATTTCGCTCGGGTCATCGGTGGCGTCGTTCTCGTTCCTGCTGCGAGAATGCGCGAACCCGAAAAACTCATGAGGCTCTGGATTCACGAGATATTTCGCGTCTTCCACGATCGCCTCGTCGACGATACCGATCGCGATGCTCTTTTCAAAATCGTCAAGCACGTAGTTTACGAAGAACTTCGTCAACCGTTGGAAAAAATATTGAGCAACTTTTTGGGCGAGGATGAAAAAAGTATAAATCGCGACCATTTGGGAGCTTTGTATTTTGGAATGTACATGGAGCCCGATGCCGATCCACCGATTTATGACGAAGTTGCAAGTTTCAGTGAACTCGAAGAAAAAATGAATTACTATTTGGCCGAGTACAATATGACTTCCAAAACGGAAATGTCTCTCGTGCTCTTCAGGTACGCGATAGAGCATGTCTCGAGAGTATCTCGTATATTGATGCAGGACAAAGGCCACGCGATGCTCGTCGGCGTTGGTGGTTCCGGGCGAAATTCTTGCGCGAAATTGGCAACGAATATATCAGAGTTTGCGATCCATCAAGTGGAGATAACCCGAAATTACAGTTTCACCGATTGGCGGGAAGATTTGCGAAAGTTGCTGATGAACGTTGGCAAAGAAGGAAAACCGACGGTGTTTCTGTTCGGCGACAATCAAATACAAGACGAAAGTTTCGTCGAGGATATCAACATGGTGTTGAACACGGGTGACGTTGCCAATATCTATGGCAGCGAGGAAAAAGCCGAGATACTCGAAGCAATGATGAGTCTCGCGCGCGACACGGCCAGCAAGAAATTAGAGACGACTCCGATGTCTCTTTACGCCGTTTTCGTCGAAAGAGTGAAAAAGTATCTGCACATAGTTCTCACGATGTCACCGATCGGCGACGCGTTTCGTAACCGTTTGCGGATGTTTCCTTCGCTGATCAATTGCTGTACGATCGATTGGTACGACGTCTGGCCACCGGATGCGCTCGAGCGAGTCGCGAGGACGTCCTTACGCGAGCTCGACATTCCTAACGACGTTCGTAACTCTTGCGTCGCGATATGTCAAGAATTTCACGAAAGCGTGAGGAGGGTCAGTGAGGAATACGAGAGAACAGCCAGACGCAAGAACTACGTGACGCCGACGAGTTTCCTCCAGCTAATTAAATCGCTCTATCGACTTTACGGTCGCAAAGTCGATGACATTACTTCTCAGCAGAATCGCTATGTCGTCGGTTTGGAAAAGCTGGACTTTGCCGCCGGACAAGTTGCCTTGATGCAGAACGAATTGCACGTTTTGCAACCACAGCTCGTCGCCCAGTCGCAGCTTAGTGATAAATTGATGATTCGCATCGAACAAGACACCGTTAATGTCGAAGCAAAAAAAGAAGTGGTCGCCGCCGATGAGGCACTTGCCAATGAAGCAGCAGCGGCCGCTCAGGCGATCAAGGACGACTGCGAGAGCGATTTGGCCGAAGCTACACCCGCCCTGGAAGCCGCGCTCGCAGCTCTCGATACCTTGAAACCTGCTGACATTACGATTGTTAAATCAATGAAAAATCCACCCGCGGGTGTTCGACTCGTCATGGAAGCTGTTTGCGTCCTTAAAGGCGTCAAACCTGAAAAAATCCAGGACACGACCACAGGCAAAACATCCGACGATTACTGGGCCGCCTCCATCAAAGTCCTCGGTGATATGAAGTTCCTCGAACACTTGAAAACTTTCGACAAAGACAACATACCCGTTGCTTCCATGAAACTTATCAGAGAAAAATTCATGAACGATCGCAACTTCCAACCTGAAGTCATCAAAAAAGTCTCCACCGCTTGCGAAGGCCTTTGCCGATGGGTTCGCGCCATGGAGGTTTATGATCGTGTCATTAAAGTCGTTGCTCCTAAAAAAGCTATGCTCGCTGAAGCCGAAGCTGAGTTAGCCGCGCAGATGGAAACTCTCAATGCTAAAAGAGCTCTTCTTCAGGTCGGTCGAGTTTTATTATTTACAGGACCACAACAGGTACAAACAACAATTGCAATCGGTTGAAACGACCAGGAGGTACATTTTTCTTCAACTTCCAATACAGACATTTTTTCCAAGTTTCTGACAAGTAAATAAATTTACAAATCCCATTAAAATTGCCCTGCTCAACAGGGTCTCGGGGTCCAAATGACCCGAGACGTTTTTATTCAACGAACAAATTCATTTTTCCAGATGTTTTTTTTTTTTTAATCATTTTATTATTAGATTTTATCCGTTAACCCGTGACAAGCACCGAGGGCGGTCTACCTTACTGGCATTATGCACTTGGCGTAAAAACGATAGTATCGCGCCCAAAATTCTAATAGGCGATGTGCTTTTACAGTATGAAACGTTTGAATATGCGTGATGAGTGATATCGATTTGTTGACGATTTGTCCCGATTCGCTATGGAAAATAATTATACTTTTTTGAAAATGACCAATAACCAGGATGCGTCCCTTGAAATATGATATTTCAGGGACATTGTACTAAATTTGTATTTTCAATTGGTTGAATCGGGATTTTCAGGCATTATTGTACACACAGGAGAGTTTGAATTTTATTGAAAAGTAAAGAAAATCAAGCCTTTAACTTGATTAGAAGCGAAGATATTAAAATAAAATCGTACGAGGAGGGTCCTCGCGTGTGCCCGGTGCACTGAGGTTCTGGATCAACTTCAAGTGCGCTAGTCACGGATTAACATATTTTCCATGTTTTTAAAAGTTGAGTGTTTCATCCCCGCCCCATTTTTTCCACCCGATTGCACTGTTGTTAACGGAGCGTGGAGACGGAGAGTTAAATAAAGTAAGTGTCTTTTCGATTTCTTCCTTTCAGGAAGTAACGGACAAGCTACAAACATTGAACGACGAGTTCGCGGAGTGTATGAGAGAAAAAAAGAAGCTGGAGGATCAGATAGATCACTGCATGCAAAAATTGGACAGAGCTGAGAAATTATTGGGTGGATTGGGTGGAGAGAAAACACGTTGGAGCGAAACAGCATCGTTGTTGGGTTCAAGTTTGGGCAACATAATCGGCGACGTACTTTTGGCGTCAGGGGTAGTGGCGTATCTCGGTGTATTTACGGTTGAGTACAGGAACGGCTTGATCGGCGAGTGGTACGATTCGTGTGAGAAAATGAAAATTCCATGTGGTGCAAAGTTCAGTCTGAATGAAATATTAGGGGACCCGGTCGAGATAAGAGCGTGGATGATTCACGGATTACCAGCTGACAATTATTCCATCGAGAATGGTATAATCGTGAAAAATGCTGATCGTTGGCCACTGATGATCGACCCTCAGGGCCAGGCGAACAGGTGGATAAAGAATCTCGAGAAGCACCAAAAGTTGACAATTATTAAATTGACCGATGGAAATTATGTGAGAACGATGGAAACGGCGATACAGCTCGGGCAGCCGGTGTTGCTGGAGAATATTCTGGAAGAAATTGACGCGATACTTGAGCCTGTCCTGGTGAAAAATATTTACAAACAGCAAGGAGTATCGTACATGCGTTTTGGCGAAACCGTCCTCGAGTACAACGATTCTTTTCGTTTTTACATAACGACCCGATTACGTAATCCTCATTATTTACCTGAAGTTTCTGTAAAAGTAACTTTACTCAATTTTATGATAACGCCACAAGGCTTGCAAGATCAACTTTTGGGAATCGTCGTAGCTAAAGATTTGCCTGTTTTGGAGGAAAAGAAAAATCAACTGATCGTGGAGGGTGCGAACAACAAGAGAATACTCAAAGAGATAGAGGACAAAATTCTCCAAGTTCTTTCCACCTCGGAAGGCAACATACTCGAGGACGAGACAGCCATAAAAATATTGTCGTCTTCAAAATTATTGTCGGAGGATATTCAGGCGAAGCAAAAAGTTGCTGGTATAACATCGAAGGAAATTGACGAAGCGAGGAACGGTTACAAGCCTGTATCGCGTCACGGTTCGATATTGTTCTTTTGCATTTCCGAACTGGGCAATATCGACCCAATGTATCAATACTCGTTAGCTTGGTTCATAAACCTCTACGTAATGTCAATAGCCAAGAGCGAAATGTCGTCTGATTTACAAACGAGAATGATGAATTTGAACGAATTTTTCACCAGGAGCATTTACAAAAACGTTTGTCGTTCTCTCTTCGAGAAAGACAAGCTCATTTTCTCGTTGGTTCTCGCAGTTGGGATATTACGGGCAGAAAATAAAATTGATGAAGATCTTTGGAACTTTTTACTGACCGGTGGCGTTGCCCTGGAAAATCCCTATCCGAATCCCGACCCAAGCTGGTTAACGGACAAATCCTGGACGGATATTGTTCGGGCTTCGACTATTCGTAGTCTTGGACCATTCAAAGATTCACTGCTGAACAATCAGGCCGAATGGAAGACTCGCTATGATTTGGCAGATCCGCAAAATGGTCATTTCCCAGTACCATACGAGAACGCAAAAAATGCTGATATGATTAAACTCGTGATACTCAGATGTCTCAGACCTGATAAAATCGTGTCGGCGGTCCAGAATTACATAATTGAGAACATGGGAGATTTCTTCGTGGAGCCACCGGCCTTCGATCTGCAAGATGCGTACGGTGATTCGAGCAACGTGACACCCCTCGTTTTCATACTTTCCCCGGGTTCGGATCCCATGGCGGGTCTGATTAAATTCGCCGAGGACAAAGGAATCGCGAAGAAAAATTTCATTAGCATATCGCTGGGGCAGGGGCAAGGGCCTATTGCTGCTCGGCTGATAAATCGGTGCATCAAAAGTGGCGAATGGGTTGTTTTGCAAAATTGCCATTTGGCCGAATCGTGGATGAAGGAACTCGATCGTATTTGCGATGAGATTGTCATTCCCGAAAGCACGCATCTTAAATTTCGTATGTGGCTCACCAGCTATCCTTCCAAAACTTTCCCGGTCTCGATACTCCAGAATGGCGTTAAAATGACCAACGAAGCTCCTAAAGGACTCCGACAAAATTTATTACGCAGCTACAACAACGATCCGCTTTCGGATGATAAATTCTTTCGTGGCACTTTTAAAACACTCGAATGGCGAGCTCTCCTATTTTCTTTGTGTTTCTTTCACGCTGTCGTTCAGGAAAGAAGGAAATTCGGTCCACTCGGCTGGAATATCCCTTACGAATTCAACGAGTCCGATCTACGCATTAGCGTCGTCCAGCTTCAGGTCGGTTTTAATTTTTTCTTTCCTTTAAATTCTAATCATTCGAACAAATGTTGTTTTTATCGAAAATCCAATCAATTTGCTTAAAAAATGTAGATCTTGAATTTTCAGACGTCATAAAAATAAAAACCGGCTGAGAACATATTTTATGTGTCTAACTTTCAGATGTTTTTGAACGACTATGATCAAGTACCATTCGATGCCCTGCTTTACTTAACTGGCGAGTGCAATTACGGCGGACGTGTCACCGACGACAAAGATCGCAGGCTCTTAAATTCACTTTTAAGGAATTACTACAATACGAACGTTGTTGAAGATTCTGAGTGAGTTGCCCCCCTCACCATTATTTCATCTATTTGAATATTTTATATTGACCAAATTGACCGAAGCTTCCTTTTTTCCGCATTCTCTACTGAAAATAAAAAACCGTTAAACTCATTCATTTTTGTCCGATTATGCATCTCATTGTTCATCCAATTAGCAAGAAAAAATCTACAAAAAGTCACATCATTCGTTCGGTCCACATACCAAAACTATAATACGTCCAAATATTTTCGACATTATTTCCTAAATTATGTTTTAATCGGGCAACAAGTTTTCAATGACTTGTTGGGAAATTTTCAGTACAAATCGACCTC